>WYDI02037051.1:346-51670 GCA_009867235.2 Psittacus erithacus | reverse complement strand
TAAGGTCCTTTCCAACCCAAACCAGTCCGTGATTCTGTGACATGCATCGCTTTCTTGGCAAACTACCAGTAACTCCCACTACCAGTAACTCCCCACGCACAGACAACACTTCCACGTTTGTGGCCTTCCCTCGCTGTGCTCCCAAACCCACAGGCCCCGGCTGTGAAGCAGACGAGGGCACGGGCTCAGGGGATGCAGAGGCCTCGTCCCAAGGCGAGGAGCGTGCAAAGCCCGCCCAGCTCCCCTGCCGGGTCCCCCAGAGCCGGGCAGCTCCGACCCCGCTCGCACACCGCCACTGCGCAGACGCGGCACCGGGCCGCCGGGGGCATGCGCGCTGCCCCCGCGCATGCGCCTCACCCTCTGCCGGCGGCCTCGAGCAGAGGCGAGCGGTCCGCTGTGCCGGCAGTTCCTGAGGGGGAGTTGCGCCATGCCCGGGGCGGCGGAGCGGGCTCGGAGCCGCGGTCGCTGAGGCGCGGCGGGAGCATGGCCGAGTCGCTGCGGGAGGAGCCTCCGGGCATGCCGGAGTCGGAGGCCGAGCTGTCGCAGCGGCTGGCCCGCACCAAGGCCCGCTCGTACGGCAGCACGGCAAGCGTGGCGGCGCCGCTGGCCGAGCGCTACGTGGAGCACCGGCTCAGCGCCGGCGACACACTGCAGGGCATCGCCCTCAAGTACGGCGTCACGGTAAGGCGAACTGCCAGCCCGCGGAGCCAGGAGGGCGGCGGGGCGAGCCGGGAGGGGCTCAACCCCGGGGGTTGCAGCGCCGGTAGCGGCAGCTGGCTCTCGTAACAGCGGCACGCAGTTGTTCGGCCCAGAAAGTAACGGAGCTAAGGAAGTAGAAAACAACCGAGGGATTACAGTGTGGAGTTTTCCCATAGAGCATTTCCTACCACAGCGGGCAGACAATTCAGTTCTTACAGTGCTAGGTTTAGTTCCAGTATTTAAAATGCTGACATCTGGATCTTATGACCTGCCTGGAAGGGTCAGCACCCAGCTCCGATGGTCAGTGGCCAAAACTCACACTACCCGAGGCAGGGCATGGGGGCCTTTCGGGCATGGGGGCCTTTCCGGCATGGGCTTGTGACTGACAAGCACTGGATCCACAGGACTGGTTGGTGGTCCCTAGGGAAGTGAGATGCACTTGCTCCCACTGAGTAAACCTGTGTTCACATGACAATTTACCACTACACTCACTTCAGATGAGAAAGAAAACAGTGTAAACTTCCCTCCAAAAGAATCAGTCTTTTGAGATTGGCACATACAGGCTGTGACAAGAATAAAGAATTTCTTCCAGTAGCTTCGGGGCTAAAGATTCTTCCATTGTCATCTGCTGCCTACCAGCCTAGACTTGACTTACGACTAATTTGAAAGTGTCACTGCTTCTCTGCTCTCTTCCTATAAAGAAGAAAAGTTTCCTTCTGTGGAAATTGTTGAAAGGCTTATGCCAGCTTGAGACATGCAGGGCCAATAGGGTCAGCCAGCCTAACCCAACACTACTTTTCCCCACAGAACAGAGCTCACATACCCTGCCTTCATTTCAGCTTATTTAGGGCCCAGTGACCACCACCTGACATACCTATACACAACCTTGGTAGTCCCAACATGCAAAGTCACTTGAGGCCAAGCAGCTGATAAGCATGTCTAACAGTATGGTGCTGATCACAGTCAGTGTAAGATCAGCTGCAAAGAACGCCTTCTGGTTGGGCTGCTTCTGGAAGAGGTAAAGAGCAGCCCTGAATTAGTAGGTTCCAACTGAAATAGGTTTCTTTTCCTTCTCTAGTTGTGCAAGATCTACTAAAGTCATTCAGGAACTCCAAGAACATTCAGCCTTTGTTGAGAAAAGGGTTAAAAGTATCTCTCTTCACTTAAAGATTAAGCCACTTTTGACCAAATCTCTTTGGCAACAGGATTACTGGCAGTTTGGATTTATACTGGTCCACATTAAAACAAAGTTTTGCTCTCTATGGTGGCAAAGCAAAGTGACCTGAGCTGTTCCCTGGATTTCTTTGAAGCTTTGGTTTTGGCAGTGCTTTCCATAATGAACAAAGTCCCTGGCCTAAATTATTTTAGCTAGATTGTTCTCTAGTCAGGAGTGTATTTGCTCACTGCAATAAGTGAACATGTAATCAGATTACTAAAATAGTAGTTTTCTAGGAAATAAAAAGGCATTTCTAAACACTTCACAACTCCTTTTCTGCTAGAGTGAAGTTGTGGATCAAACCTGTACAGTCTGAAAAAGTACTATAAACTTTGTTCACAGTGTAGGTTTAGTAAGTTTTTGCTACACTAATGGTGCATTTAAAGTACAAAAGCTTTTTTTAAAAATAATTTCATTTGTTTTAATGTTGCTAGTATCCTGCTTAGAAACTGGAGCTGCATCATTATAAACTTACTGAGAAAAGGACTGTTCATGTCTGTTTAACAAAGAACAGTGCGAGGTTAGCTGAAATCAGCCATAGTGTTTCTGCCAGGGGTAGGAATATACGCAAACACCTTTGCTTTTAGCAAAATGAAGAATCTGTTATGTTCATGCAATGACAAGGGTTGACTTCTTCTAAAGACTCATTACATTTGCTTCCTGCCTCCTATATACTTGGCTAGAAGTGACAGTTGCTGTAATGGAAACATCAGCATTATCTTTGGCTGCCATTGCTTTCAGTGTTAGTGTTTTTAAAAGTTTTCCTCTGTGGTTTTTCTCAATGGGAGTTAGTTTGTAGCAAGAAACATCCTGTCCTGTGCCTGCCTTGGCATGATGCAGCACAGGCAGTTTAAAACAGAAAACCCCAGGATGTTGGAGGAGAGATCTGTGTACTTTGGCCTCGTCCTCTGCCCTTCACCTCTCTCCCCTAAATATTGTCTATTGTACTTATATGGCTTGTGTTCATTAGATCTTCCTTTGAATACTGTTGAGTAAGTTAACACTGGGAATTAATATTATTTATGGTTCAATTGTAGTGCTGTTTTTCATCATACAAAAGGTATGCCTTTTGAAGGGAGAAGAAAGAGGACATATGTTTCATTGTCAGTAGAAGCAGCACCAGTTTATGCATTAGTGCAGCCTCAGTTTTGAGAGCGAAGGCTTTAGCATATGATTTCACTATTACAGATCTGTAGCTATTAAATTAGCTCAGTTGTCCTGACACTAAACCCACTATTGTTAAATCCTTCTTTCCATACATCTATGAACATATGGAGTCATTGAGTTGTAGGAGTGTGTACTACACATATCAAGTAACCTGGTCAAGGCTGAGGGATGTTCTTTTTAAAACCAAGTATTTCCCATTTCATTGTTACACAGTGCAGAGGTACATGGTCTTCCAAATGCCACAAGATAATATTTAAGAGGTATTTCAGGAAGAAGGAATAAGAGGTAGAGTTACAGTGAAGTAGGATAGAGAGTAGCAGTACAGTGCATTATTTATTAGCTACTGAAGCATCACCTTCCAACTCCCCTGTAGTAGAGATCTCAGTTTTCAGCTTTCATGTTGTATTTTTAGAGAAAAGCTTCTGCTAGCATTTTAAACATTTCTGATACCCATCAAGACAGACAACTTTGAGTTTTGACAATTGACATTTACACTAGCATCAGATGGCCATCATTACAGGTCGCATTACTAAGTCAAGTGAAGTTTCCTTTCTGCCCTTCAGGTGGTACTCAGCCTGGGAAAGAACTAGCACCCTGTACCATGTAAGGCTAACTAAAATAGTTTCAAGAGCTGGAGTAGTATTGAGCTTCTCTTTTAGTAACTTACAGTCTGACTCTGGATGTTACTCAGTTTTTAAAAGGAATTACTCAATCTAATAATTTCATCATTTAGTCATTTGCATCAACAGGTTGGGGTTGACTGTAAGTAGAGAACACTATTTATTGGATGTGTAATGCATCTAAATAACTTACTGGTAAAATTTACTGCACTGTTTTCACTACTTGCCCATACCTAGCCCTTCTAGACAGAACCTCCTATTTATTTTTAGGGAGAAAGATTTCATCAGGTTTCCAGGTCCCAAACAAATGCATCCGTACATGACACCAGATCCATAATAGCAGTGCAGCAGATGCTCTTACAGGTCATACAGTATAGGTCTGTGTTGCATACAGTAGTTTATTGCAGTTCTGTAAGTTGGCTACACAGTCTCACATTTGCAGGGGAGAAAAACATCTCCACTCCTTCCCCTCGATTTTAGACAGCTTCCCGTGTTAGTATGCACTAGTGAGCACATTGGCACACTAACCCAGTTATCTAACAATGTCACTTAGGATTTTTCCTAATGAAGTAATGAGTTCAGGTTACCACTAAAGCTTAAAGTCACATAACAATGGATACTGATTTCTGTGCTTTTTGAAAGCTTGCACTTGAGAAATAGGAAGTTAAACTCTGGAAGGGAAATTTTGATGAACAAGAACTTAAACAACATTCTTAGTAGGGAGATAGTATAAATATTTACTGGGAGCTTTTATTTGCCTGTAGAGCAGTGGAATTTATAATAGCTTCTCAGGTTAAGTTCAGAACAAGTGGGACTTTATGCATTAGTATGTTGAGAAAGATGGAATCTTCTTGCTTCTGTCATGAGATACTTTGTACTGATCAGTAGGTTGTAAGTAGTACTTTGGGTAAAAGCTGCAAAATTTAACATTTATGTGGTGGCTGTTATCATACGTTATTACACACGAGGCTGCTGTTAATCATGCTGTACATGCCCTTTACTGACCAAATGCAGTCATTATGAGCAGCTGTATTACAAAGTGTTTGAGACTCCCATTCTTTTCACTGTCTGACTTACCATCAGGACTTGATACGAAGTCTTGTTACATCAACTAGGGGGCAAATACTAGGCTTGTATTCAAGACTTGTTCAAAACTAGTATGTCCTCAAACATGCAAGGCAACTTTATCACCCCTTGTTTGTATTATGTGTGCTTTTTACCAGAGAGCTGGCCTAGAGCAGTTATTAACAGTTCTGAGCCTTACTCTAATATAAATCCAAATCAGCAGCACTTTTGCAGTGGAATTTTATTCTTTGGCAAGTTGTTCATGTGAGCCTGTACAGAGTAGGAATACTGTTCAAGAAAAACATCTTTAGGTAGCACAAGACTTAAAGAGCAATATTTTGGGGTCTGCATAAAAGGAAGAAGCCGGAGTGTTAAGGTACCTTAAAACAGAACATGCAATTTGAAGTCACTTTTAAAGCAAAAAGATACTTCCTGAAGCCACTGCTGCTGCAAAGAAAGTGCAGATTTATTGTAACTAAAAGTTACTATTTGCTTTGGAAGGTTAGTACTTTATACTTTGTTGAAACCTAGTAACTTCTTTTTCTTATCTTTTTCAGATGGAACAAATAAAGAGGGCAAATAAACTGTTCACTAATGACTGTATATTTCTGAGAAAAACTCTGAATATTCCTGTTATATCAGAGAAACCATTACTGTTCAATGGACTTAATTCACTGGAATCTCCCGAGAATGAAGCTGTTGCCAGCTCCCCTTCTTGTGAGGAAGGACTAATGACAGTTCAGGAAGAAAGTAGTTCTTCTCCCAGTCCTCAAGAGCCTGACAATCAGCCCGCTGCACCAGAAGAACTGTCTGCCAAAGATTTCCTACAGAGATTGGACTTGCAGATTAAGTTGTCCAAACAAGCAGCCAGGAAACTAAAAGATGACAATATCAGGTAAATGCCACTTCCAGTATTAAGCTTCTTAATCTCATCCTAAAGGTTTTTCAGTCCGAGCTGAATCCTCTTTGTGGATCTCTCAGACAGCATTTGTAGTTTTAGTTTGTCAACAGCGAATCCATGCTATTACCATGCACTAGGTAAATTCAGAGCACACCATTAGCAGATACCTTGCTCTGGCAGTTGTAAAGCCTTCCTTATAACACATTGTTTATAGAATAGCAATAATATTCCATGAAAGCTAGGAGGCTAGTATTCTCCCAAGATGTCTTGCAATGCAAGTGTTTAAGCAAACCAGTAATTTTCGGTAGATACTCAGCCAAGGCCTGTGTGGAAACTGATTGCCCTACAGCAAGGCATGATCACATTTTTTTCTGTCCCAATTGCCTTATAATTGTGTAGCTATTCTTCATGTTGCAGTCTCAACTAAACTATCTCCTTTGCCTGTGCATTCCCTCCCTTTGTGGATGCATCCATGTAGACTTTTCTTCAGTATTTCTTCTACAGCCAGGAGCTCCCATACACTTGACTCATTAAAAGCAGTACTTTTTGAGCTTTCTGCCACAGTGATTATCCCCTCACATGTGTAGGCATCCCATGATGAGTACAGAAAGACTTAGAGCAAGAATGGACTTCAGTAGTGTTTGTTTTCCCACGTCCTTGGGACAAATATCCTCAGCTTGTTTTCTTGGGCTGGTTGTCTGCCTGTGTATTCTCTGCAGAAATTTCCTCTTAGTGGGTGATGCCAAGGTGGCCTCTCTCAAGGGGGAAATGGTTTTAAACTGAAAGAGGGGATATTTAGATTAAACATTAGGAAGAAATTCTTTACTATGAGGGTGGCAAGACACTGGCTCACAGAGAAGTTGTGATTGCCCTGTTCCTGGCAGTGTTCAAAGCCAGGTTGGACAAGGCTTTGAGCAACCTGGTCTAGTGGAAGGTGCCCCTGCCCATGGCAGGGGGTTGGGACTGTATAAGCTTTAATGTTCCTTCTAACTCAAACCATTCTGTGATTCTGTGACAAAAAAGAGATGACTGCAGGGGACTTGTATCACTTCTCTTACTCGAGAGCTGGAGAAATGTTGTGCCTGCAGATATATACTTCACTTTTGCAAATTTGTTTAATGCAAACTTCCTCCATCATCCTTTTTCACTCACTTCACATACTGATTTTGAGTACACCAACATACTTTTAATATTAAAAAGAAAGTAAGTTTTCAGAAATTGATCTGAGTCCCATAATTTCTTTAACAAGTTAAGGGATTATTTCAGCAACTTAAAAACTGAATTCAGTTGTCAAAAATTTGAGGGAAGCAGTGTATTGCATTTAGCAATTGGACAGGCTTTCTTTGGAGAAATATCCTGTAAGACAGCTTAAGGCAATTCATTTCCTATTGCAGTGCACATACAGCTCTCCAAAGCCAGAAGGACACTGGTTTAGGATTAGTCTAATTAGGGCAGGCTGGAACACTTTCACATGTTGTTAATATGCTTTTCAATTATTTTCGTTCAAACTGGTTACATTAAGTAGGAAAAATAGTTGTTGGAACTCAAATCCTTCTCTATTCAACTCATTCAGTTGCATTGCTGTATTTGAAACAATATAGATTATCTATCAAAATGTGCTGCTGCTGACTCTCGGATCATTAGACATGTATCTAACACATTAGAGTGAGTGTTGACCCACCAATCCCTGCTGGAGGAACGCAATTATTTTAACATCCCTTCAAACAAACATACTAATTTACAGAAGAAAATTCACTTAGACCTTGCTGCAGTATGAGCAGAGCCAATACAGAGAGTGACACCACACAGCTAGTACACTGCTACAACTAATATCCATTTCCTATATTGCTCAAGTTACAACTTGGGAAGTGAGAGCCTGGTATTAAATTCCCTCCCAAGGAGTAATGGATACAGAAGGATCAGTTACTTTTCCACCTCCTGTTCAGATTTAGCAGGTAATTTTGTTAATTATGCATTGAGCACAGATTTTTATTGGTCATGATGCTACAAGAAGCACAAAGTACTGAGCTGCAAGCTGTCTGCTGAGCAGTATGTTACCAAAAGATTCTAAAGAGAAAAGTTTCCTTTATGTCTCAAAGTTCTCATAATGTCACATTCCACCTCACCATCTCTGGCTTTCAGTCATAGCTCACAAAAGTTATCCTTGCCTTATCTTCTCCAACTGCATCCACCCCTTTATAGTCTGTCAGGAAGTGAATGTAAATGTTTTCTCCTTGCAGAGGGGTCTAATGCATGTCCTTTATAAAGTTTTTAAGGTAGACTAGAACACTGGGGCCGTATACTGTGCTTCTGGGACAGGTCACATCTTTCTGCAATTGCCTTTCAGTGAGTCATTGTGAAAACCTTTTAATTGAGTAGAGCCACTCTAACCGCTCTTGGTTGTACAAGCCGATGTAACTGACATGGAGCATGGGAACAGAACCATGTACTGTCATCTCAGTTCCTTGACCTGACTCTGAGAAAGAGTAGCATGTCAAAGAATTTGAAGCTGATAACTAATTGAGTTTAATTTGCCTAGTATTTTTTCACCATCATTGGCTATCAGCTAAGAAAGCAGACACCTCAAAGGAGGTCAACTGTGGAGAATCCTTTCAGGCTTTCAAAAGCTTTTAACTCACAAACTCAGATTGCTGCCCTGTTTAATGGTGGATTCTAGAAGCATCCAAGCACAAATTTAAGTTTGCTTGTCCACTCAGGTGCGCTTGGCCTTAGAGAAGTGGTTATTAGCATTTTTCATTGCCCAATACATACGAAAGCTTGCAGTAGATGTCTTTCATCTCCTGTAACCTACAGCCAAAGCAGCAACAGCAAACAGGAGGAGACAGTGCTAGAAAGGATTGTAATGCTTTGCTGTTCCTTTCACTTTGCCTGAAGGAGAATGTTGCAGTGACTTACCACTTTGCTATTTTAAACATCTTAGAAGTGAAGAAAATTGTTTGGTCATTAAACATACACACCCTGCCATATTGGTGCTTGTGGGCCAGGGGCTACAGCTACTACTATGTGATTTTATTTCATGTAAGTCTTGGCTGCTTGTTAAGCCGTGAGAAGAGACGTGTACTTGCTCTGCACAGTTCTGAAGATCTACAGTAGCAATATTTACTCCAAACAAAGGTAGTGACCAGGAATGTGTTGTAGACTTCATCACAGCCTAGTACTGCAGCAGGGACAGAAGTCACAAGCAATTCTTGCTAGCCCTTACTGACAACTACAGCATGCCTGAACCTTGCTCAGAAACTTATTTTGCACATTACAGCCAGTCACTGCTTCACTTAGGTTCAAGCATAACGACCTACTACATGTTTTTTACATCCTTGCCACATAAAGAAATCCCAAAAAAACAGCTGTAACCCAGGTGTCAGTCATCAGCCCTCTACTGACAATTGCCATCAGCCCGTAGTCCAAGTGCATTTTTTTAAGGGAAGTGGAAACAAACACAGATTAGCTGTTTTGTTACTTTGATGTCTGTAGACTTGCGAATATAACATCACTACTTCAATAATTCACTTCTCTATATTCATCCCTATTACACAACATAATCAACTGCACTAATTCCAGTCCAGTGTTTGGCTGTTGCTGTGTCATGATGGATGTTATTCCTGTATTAAGGCTTTCAAGAAGAAAGCCTGAAAGGCCAATTCTGACAGACTGATTAAAAATGAGGCCTTTTTGTGGTAACTCCGACACATTTTATTCTCTTAAAAGGGCAGGTGTAACAAACCTAAGAACTACAAAATAATTTTCAGCGTACAGCATAAGAAGGTAAATTTCTCCCCTACTGGACAGGGTAAGCCCTGAAAATATAAAAGTTCTCCTTCATCCTCACAAACTAGCAGGAGATTGCTATTTACGACTGTGTTCTGGACACATGTAGCTAGAAGCCGATTGACCCAGAAGGGTTTATCTTGGAGCTTCAGAATATACTTTTTGAAATACTCAGCTTCAGCCAAGTAGTTATGGCTGTCTTTTACAGTCCTGCAGCCCCATCTTACAAGCTTGGTATGTTGATAGGTTTTAATTCTAAAAACGTAAGTTTTAAAATGTGTTGTCTTGAGACAATTTAGACATAAGCGCTTTAGTGCTTATTCAACCAGACATGAATTGTTTGTTTCCTTACTTTACTGTCATGCCAGGTATTACAACCAGCATCTGCAAACTATAGTGTTCTACAGCAGTTCTGAATGCAGACTTGATGACATAAGGATACTACTTAAACATACACAGATCTGTATCTTAAGAATCATGCTTGGTACTGCATCTGTAGCATCACTAATGTAATCATGTAGTATTTGCAAGAAAAGCTGAAACCCATTCTCAGTACCCCTGCAACCACGCAGCCCTGCAGTAGCAACCAGTTTCATCCAATATCCCCCACCCCCTTTTTTTGTTACAAGATTGTTTCAAGGCAAAAGTAGCGTGCCTTTGGCTTCAGAAGGTAGATTTGCCAGGCTAGCCAAGGGCAAGGAGGGGCTGGGAAAATGAGTGCAAGTTACACAGCTGCTTGCTTAGTTTCTAGCATTTTTTCCCAAGATTCTATTAAGGGGAGGTTATAGAAAATTTAAATTGTAGATAAATAATCATGTTTAGAATTTATAGAGAAAAGTATGAATGATTGGGGTTTGGAATACTGTTGAAATACATAGTTTTAACCTTACTATTAGACTATTTCAATAACTGTACTTCTGTGTGGAGGCACATGGAGTATTAAAAGTGACTGGAAATCCTTTGAAGCTCATAGTATGGCAACTCCTTAAGTCTTTGTTCTCACCAAAACACTAAAATTGGCAGCAGCTTTAAGAACAGGCTCTCAGGAACATAATTTTGAAGCTACAGTAGTAGAAAATGATCTTTGGAGAACTTAGCATGCTCGAATTAGTACTGGATGCTGCACAGCACTAGGTTTACATAACCACTTTAACAGGCAATATTGTCAAGTAAACAGTTGGCAGATGATTTTTCCTGAGGATCTTTTTTAATAGCAACACTACTTTGGTTTGTGCAGTCATTGCATTAACAGCAGCGCTTGGGGGCAACTTTTTTCTCTGAAGAAAATCCAAGTGATCATTCTCAACATTAATGCACAGGAAGTATATACATCAAGAAGCCCAACCTCAAGGAATATCCTTGCAGCATCAAGGCACAGATCCAGCTACAACTAGGATGCACTGCTGCTGTTCTTGCTTTGTTTGGTCCATCTGTACCCCTTGCCATTCAAAAGGCTGAAACAAGCGTACAACTGAGCTAAGAAAGCAGCAGTACTGAAGTCCAGCACTTTGTTGTTCTTTACAGGATTTCTTATTGATTTGGCACTGTAGTGTCAGTTCGTTAGACTCTAAGTGCATTCTGATGTTGTTGAACTTACACAACGTTAATTTTCAGCATTCTGCTCCTGAAACAAGAACTCCAGAGGTCCATAAGGAACAGTAATATGCTGCAAATAGTATACTTGTTTAGCACAGCCACTCTGACCTATTTTGATCCATTAGGGAAGCTGGTTATCTGTATTTATATTATAGTTCTACTGTTCATGGTATATTCCTGATCTGATGACTATGATCATTTTCTTTTTAGAGAGAAGAATGAGGAAGGCCCCTATGCAACTTCTTCATATCATCAGTAGAAGACAGATGTGATGGCCTGAAAACTTTCCATGAAATCAGTTCTTAAAGAACTAAATGGTCAATAGTTCAAAACCCAAGTCTTTTGGACTCATCATCTTGATGTACTTAAAACAAGTCATGAATGGGTAATAGCACTGAAATTATGACCTCTTCTGCCTTCCGTAGATTAACGTCCTTATGTTATATCAACAAAAGGTTTAAGCCTTCCAAAACTAGCAATGGCCTTTATACCCCTTCTGTGCAAACTGTAGCATGGTAGCAACAATATATCTTTGAGGTCACCTTTATGCAGGATGTTGATCTTCAGTAAAGATTTTGTAAATACTTGTTAAAGTGAAATTTGTTTAAAATATTTTAAAAATATTGAATAAGTTTGCTTGTAAATGACAAACTATGGAAGCACTAGAAATTGACTTATTCTGCAAATATAGGCAAGTTTGTTGTGGAAGTTTTGTTTACTTCAGAGCTGCAGAACTTGCCTCCGAATTCTGTATGTGTCTCTGTGTGTGGTTATGATGTATTCCTACAAAGGGGAGTTCAGCTTGTTGTGAGTAGTTAAAGCTTTCATGGTTAAACAACTGTTTGCAAAATGGATTTCTGCTAATAAAAGGGAAGAGCTCCAGAAAGAGATTTGCCTTTGTGAGATGTGGCATTGGAATACAAGATGTGTGTTCTTGTGTGCAGTTATATTTTGTGTGGTTTTAATTTAATAAATACAGAAATACTGATTTGTCTGTTGATAATGAAGTCAGTCTGGTTTTAGGCTGGTTTTGGTGAAGAATGATTTGTCACATGAGCTATTAAATGCTAACTTCAGGGCAAATAATGCCCTTCACCAGAAAGCTCACCCTCCTAAATGAGGCCTGGAGGAACTATTTGATCTACTTGTGCAGTCAAGAAAACTTTATTATGCTAAAGAAGAGCCACATGGGTAAGACTTCAGTGTTCTGAGAAGAGATGCCAGTATTCAAATCTGCAGGTGGACCCCACCTGAAGCTCAGGAAGGCAGAAGGCCTGTATTCACTCTTTGCCCTCAAGTTAATGTATTAGCATCTTCTTGGTAAGCATCCTACAGTTTTTCCTCAAGTATTCAATAACCTTCACAACACTCTTGTCAGTAAAGAATTGCTGGACCCCCACTGTGACAGATGCTGTTTCTTATGTTCCAGTTCATTTATATAGTTTGTTGCTTCCAAAGCAAAAAGCCTCCTGCAATATGTTAAGATGGAAGCAATATAAAAGGTTACATTAATTTACTAAAGCTAGGAGTAAAACCTTAAAGCTAGACAGGAATTGATATTTCCCTGGAGCCTTCAGGAACTCAGACTTAGCAGGCTCATTCAGATAATTTTTGATCTTAGGAAAGAAGTCTGCAGTGGCACACAAATTAATATGAACAGGGAAAGCTTAGAACGAATAAAAGAAACCACTGATTTTTTTTTTAAAAAAGACTGGAGAAATAGTTTTCAGTCTTGCACCTTCCTTAAACTGGGAACTGTATCTATTCCATGCATTATAGTAATTGCTGTTGCTGCCCATTAATTTCAGTAGGACATTGCCAGAGACAATAAACCACTTTTTTAAAGGCAACCCCAGCTTCTAGCCCTGTTACACTTTATAACCCTACAGAGAAAAAAATCCACCTTTTCTAGCAGAGGCCTGCTACTATAATACCCACACCTATCCAGCTCACACAGGACCGGGGTGCTTTGCTGAGCACAGCTTTTGTTACACAGCAAACATACCTTCTGGCAGAACAACATTTCACTCCATCCTTTTCAAGAACACTGCTGTGCTTATGGGCTGGAGAACCTTCAAGACAAGTAACAGAAAATCACTCATGCCATTTACACTTATTTTACTTGACTAAGCTACATAGAAATGCAAGAGAAGAAGCAACTACTTTAGCCTGAATGAGCCACAGATTTCAGTTAAGGCCTATGACCACACAGCTTTTTCTACCACAGCAGCAGATTTCAGCCCAGCAGCTCCAGGATGTCCCCCCCCCCCTTGCAGTAAACCCCACCATGCCAGCATCTAGTGCAAAGCCACAAGTACTATCCCCCAGAAATGCTTAACTTACCTGCTGTTAAGGTAAGTTAACACCTTACCAAACACCTTACCACAGGAAGAGCTTTGAGACTACTATAAACCACCACAATGCTGCCTGTATGATGCCTTACCTTACCAGCTGTAGCTCCAGAACAGCTCCCTGCTCTTTGCTTAGTCCACAGACTCAGTATCAAGCCAGAGAAAAATCTCAGTTTTCACTTCTGTTCCATCCACTTTGACTCCTCAAGACCTAGTAAGGCCTGGAGCAACCCTTGCTGTGGTGCAGTGGCTCTTTATGTCCTGGGGCCTCCCAGCAGGCTGTGAGGCCTGATGAGCCCTCCACCCAGCTGGGCCCTCAAAAGGCCCTGGCCTGGCTGGGTTTTCCCAGTGGGTAATAGCTGTGATAGCTTGAGCACTCCTGAGGTGGGATTCTTTGTGGTCTGGGAGCCTGATGCAGAGTGGGTGAGCAGTTACACATTGTGGTGTATTATGAATGCTTGTTTGTGGTCTTCAGATGGATAGGAAGATGTGGTGGTTTATATTTTTTTATAGCAAGTAGAGGGATGGGTAAGGTACTTCTGGAAATGACTTTGGTGTGGCTCTGAAAGCTTTTCATGAGAAGAGCAAACAAAGCCCCTTTGTTGGTAGAAGCCCCTGTGGCTAGGCTGTACCCTGGTAGGGGTGGTTGGTTCTACATAGCTCTCCACAGGTACGCTGGTCTCCTTACTCCTGGGGAAAGTTGACCACAGGGAGAAGATAGTTCTTAGAAACTGCCTGCAATGTATCCAACATAATACAAGGTAGAGTTTTCTACTTTTAGAAAAGAATTCCTGAAACTCTGGAATACTGAATGTTTTGATACCTTAATCTGTGTTGTCATGTTATTGTTCAAGAAGATGACAAGTTTTCCTGTTGAAGTATTTTCATATGCTACCCTGTACATGTTGCTTCTCCCTTTACTTTTATTCCTCCCATACTTATAGCTTTGTTCTTTATGTATTTTTACTGGTCCTGCAAGGTATGGTTTAGGGCAGGAACAGGGCAATCTCAAACAGAAGCAAAGCACACAGTGCAGATAAGATGCTATGGTTTAGGGTGGTTCTGTGGTAGGGAGCCTGCATTTTTGTAGCTTTTACCTATTTCTTCAGACAAAACTTGAAAAGCCAAAATCCAGGCAGGCTTGGACTAGAATGCTTTTAAATTAAATGTAGGGCATACCTGATGATAAGAAACTTTAATATGGGTCTCAGTTGCAATATGGCTGGGGGCTACTAAAATCAGGTACTGTAACTGTATCTAACATTTTAAGAGGGCTACCCCCTGTTCCCTGCAGACACTGTGATGAGCTCCTATGGCTCCATAGTGCAGGGTGTCCTCAAAAAGCTGGCAGTGGATAAAAAGCATACCTTCTCTTTAAGGCACAAAAGCAGCCTTGTACTAATAGGGTTTAACCCCAACCAGCAACTAGGCGCCACTCAGCTGCTTGCTTCCTCCTCTCCAATGGGATGGGGGAGAGGATCAGAAGGGTAAAAGTGGGAACTTTTGTGTTGAATTAAAGACAGTTTAACAGGTAAAGCAAAAGCCACAGGCAAGCAAATTAAAACAAGGAAGTCATTCACCACTTCCCATGGGCAGGCAGGTTTTCAGCTGTCTTTGGGAAAAGGATCATACCATGTAATGGTTACTTGGAAAGACAAACACCATCACTCCAAACATCCTCCTGCTTCCTCCTTTTTATCCAGCTTAATATACAGAGCATGGCATCATATGGTATGGAAGATTCCTTGGATCAGTTGGGGTCAGCTGTCCTGGCTGTGTGCTTCTTGTGCACCCCCAGCCTACTCACTGAGGGGGTGAGAAGCTGGAAGGGCCTTGACACTGTAAGCACTGCTCAGCAGTAACTGAAACACCCCTGTGTTATTAGCACTGTTCTCAGCACAAATCCATAAACCTAGCCATGTACCAGCTACTATGAGGAAAATTAACTACCCCAGCCAAAACCAGGACACAACTGTAGCTTGAAGTCAAGTGTTTAATAAAGTACAGTATCAGAAACAGTAGTCTAATAGAAAAGAGATGAATACCATATGTATTTTACTTGTTACATTTTCAGTGATAATTCAGGGAGTGAGGGATTTCTGAAGGATCCAATAGAGACACAATGTAGAAACTGATTTCTGTCTGTTTAGAACCAGAGATACACAGGTGTTGAAAATACCTTTTTCACCAGGAAAAAGTAGAGCACTGACAGAATATGATTTACTAATGAGGTACTTAGCACATTAGTATCAGATGTCCAAGGCTAATGTGCTCCAAGTGTTCCCTTCAGAATAAGGACTCATCTGTAATGCAGGCTGAAACTTGTGTCACTTGGTTTGATTTTATTTAGCACAAGTCATTGCTTTTTAGAAATGAGGGCTGATTCATCAGGCTGGCTGTGTTTTTACTGCCTAGTTCTGAAAGGTGTGATGTGCTGATAGATGTTCATTTGATGTACCAGCAATGAATCCAGTATTTGAAGCATTCAAATAACAAGTTTAATGGGCTTGGGCAGGATGGCAGGTGAATCTAGTTTGAAGAACCTCAGTTGAGACTGCTTATTTACCTGACAGTGGGCTTGCTCTGCTCTCAGCTACTCATCAGGCTGGTCTATTTGATCTGTCTATGTATGTACCCTAAGTGATGCTGGAGTTGCTAGCTGATGGCATCTTTCCATTAACACAAGGCTCCTGAGAGGCCAAAGTTGTTTGGTTTCGGTTCTTGTGGGTTTTGGGGGTTTTTTTTGATTTTTTTTTTTTTTTTTTTTTTTTTTAAGTAGCCATTGAAGAAGGAAAGTTTCTCCTTTTTGTTTTTTTGAGTGCAGATCCTAGATCAGTACCACTTCCCCAGGTATAGAGGTCTATGGTAAGTTATCTTTCTCCTGATTTCTTTCATAAACCCAAATCTGGGAAACAGTTTACTTTTCCAGTGTGATAGTCACATCAGAAACTAAAGCACAAACAGTTGCAGGAAACCACTGAGGTCTATAGGGACAAGAAGAAATTCTGATCTTGGGGAATGCTAGCAAATAATAATAGTAACAGAAATGGTTTAGATGGCAACTACACTGATTGAAAATAACAGGATTTTTTTTTTTTCCATAGTTTTCTCTAGAGTTTCTAAGGGTCTTTTTGTCAAACAGGAAGGTTACATTGACTACATTTCTGGATGCAGTTTTTATGTTAAAAAAGGTATTGCCATGAGTGACTAATACTGTAATTTAGTGATCCATATCAGGACATGTATGAGTAGGCAGTGACGTACTTTTTGTATGCTAGAAAGCATTAATTGGCTTATGTATCATCAGTTTTCAAATAGATACGTTACATGTTATTGCTACCACATTCATTTTATATTTATTACCAATAATGTTCTGTTGATAATGTTCAGTTCATAATTATGTTTTGTAGGGGTTCTAAAGTTTACTTCAGTTGGCTAAGAAATATTGCTCAAATCCCTTCCTCAATCTCCCACTGTGCTGAGAAAGTGAAGGAGATGACATAAAATGATTCAACATTTGCAGAACTTGGTGCTGTGTGGGCAATGCTGTAAGTCAGCATCTCCCTTCATTTGCAAGCAGATACTAACCTCTGCACCAGCTAACAATTTTTGACTGTATCAATCTTGGAGGTATTGTGAGATTTTTTTTAAGAACATAAAGGAGGGATAAACTCAAATGATCAATGAAGAACCTCTTAAGAGAACAGAAATGGAGTTCATTTAAACAAATGACTGCTGCAAGGAATGGGTCTCAGATGTAGATCTTCTGCAATTTAGTTTAAAATTTGCTTTCCTAAAAACTTCTTCACCTGTAGTCTTTATTCATGAGATCTTCATACACAAAATTATCCATTCACTTAAATATAAAAGATCTCATAAACTATTTTTCAGAAGGTCTGTAAGCTGAGAAAGGAGAAGGAGGATGATGTTTTTGTTTTCCTTTCATTCTTTGGGAGTTACCAAATTCTTGGCTAATAATAACATATATATGCAAAAGAAAAAAATTTCCAAGGCAATACTGTTCAACACAAGTCAGTGAACAGAGATGATGAGATATGATGTCCTTGAAGTTATGTCTTTCTGAAAAGCAGGGTGCATATTCCTACAAGCATCCTGGTTGCAAACTCCCCTTCCCATGCAAAATTGCTTTTATATCCTTTTTCTTTAAAGGAAATAATGGCTATTTACACTTGTTATCAGACTACTCACATCAGGAATTCAACTAATTTTGCATGCAAGAGCATCAAATGGTGCACCAAAGAGAATGTTTATACATGCTGAATAGCGGGGAGAATACAGCTCTGCAATAGGAAAGGCAGTATAGTGTCAAGATTTATCAGTAAGCTAAGGTTACTGTAGTCCAAGTTACAGAAAACTAAATAAAGAAATAAAAAAAGGTCAAGGAAAATGAGAACCTAAAACCAAGACTTCTGGGTATAAAATATTAAGAGTAATGAAAACTTTAATAGATGAATTATTTTCAAATATTTTATTTAGAGAACTATGAACTATTCTCTAATAATGCCCTTTACGTAGTTGCACCTATAGAAAGCTAGTGGAGTGAGAGCAAAAAGAAGTAGCATTAAAAGAACCTTCCATCACAAACAATTGGTTCATCTACAAAAGTAAACCAAACACAAATAAATCAAAGAGAACATTACATAAATATTTGCCCCATCAAATAGAAATTCAGTGTCAGAATTTGGCATTTAGGGTTGATTTGTGAATGTAGGAAAATACAGTATGTAGTTAGTGTACTGAGCACTACAGCTCTTCATTTGTCTAGAAAGTTGTTGGTATAATGTAAACAGAGCATTTCTAATGATATCCTCAAATTAACAGATCATAAGTCATTGAGCCAGGAGTGAGGGAAACTATCCTAGTTTTCTACATGTTTGGCAGCCACTAGCTTTTTACAGGCTGCTGTATATGCGTTTAATTACATCAGCCTCTTCCTTGTCCAGGATGCCCTTGTCCACGTAAGCATCAGCCTGCTCGTCAATGAAATCTCTCAGCTTTGAAAGATCATAGTCTGAAAAATAAGAATTCATTTGTACAATGAGTCACTGCCATTATACTCCTTCACCTAGGAAACAATGTCATTGTAAAGTTTATCCAAGCAATGCACTTTATCCAACATGAAGAGAATTCAGTGCAAGTGCAACTTGTGAAAACAATGCAAAAAACCCTACCACCTGCACAAAGTCTTTTTACACATCATGGCCCTTTTAATATTGAAGGGGAATAATCATCTCTTGCTCCTGATTGCTTGCTGGCAAATGCTAAAGACAGACTATTTTCTTGTCCAGAGATCTGATGTTCTAGTCTGCATGGCAAAAACTGTTGTTAAAACCCTGTTTTCACAGTTGTCATAGATTCAAAAGAAGGCATTAAATTGACTGTTTCCTAAAGAAATCCCAGTGAAATTCCCACTTATTACAAACACTTGTAGTGAAAATTCACTATAGCAACTTCCTGAAAATAAATAACATGCTTACCTTGATACAGAACATAATATCCTGACATGAAAAATACTGCAGTGAGTAGGCTTTCTGAGAGTGTCAGGGTCAAAGTAGTCTTTGACTATCTTTGTATTATTAGTCTTTCACAATCTCCAATACAGTGCTGAAAGGTCCTTCCTCTTTTTCCGATAGATGGGTGCCGCTATGCAGCATCTAGACATTAACTAGCCTTTTCCTATGCCAGAAAACATCACTATTTTCCATGAAAAGAAATCTGCTGTAGAGCAATCTTTTAAATAACATAAAAAGGTAACCTATTGCGTAGTCATAACTCTGGGAACAGATCCAGTATATCTGCACAGAAACATGATGCAAGTTTTGGTTACACAATTTAACAATTAAATTGTTAGCATCACAAATTAGTAGTGTGGAAAACATCTGTGTCTCTTAAGGGTCCATACTAAGTTAAATGAACTAATATATTTCACAAAAATAGATACATCCTGATTTTTTCAGTGTAAGTTATGGATAGAACCTTCAGACTATATTAATACCAATTTTGTGAGGTAGGCCCATGTATATTATCATATACCAATAAGTGGAAGGACCTTCTTTCAAATTATACATTCTTAGCAAACCAGGCAATAATGTTTTTCTGTCTTTTTATAGTTGAGTGACCAAAACTGGATAGAAATAGAAAGACATTAAGAAGCAAATTAATGCTTGCCATCATTTTTATAAGAGTATAAGGCAATTTCAAGTGAGTAATACAGAAAATTGATATTCAAAACTCCCCACTCCTGTAGAAGTGTCTTTTCTTTATCTGAGTTAAAAGGAATTCTGCCATTTGCTGTACTTAGGTCAGGATTTTGTGTCTGGTCTGTTACCAGCACTACTGAAGAAGATGTAATCTGTTTGTGCCTCCATCCTGTCTGAGTAACAGGGACAAACAGTACCTAGCAACTTATCATTAAGGCTGGGAGATTTCATTCATGTTGACAGAATGAGAGCCTCCAGTGAAAGAAACCATGGAATGGAAATTAACTGAAGAATAAATACTAAATTAACATAACATCCACATTATTCACATTAACACTTCCAAGCTTATTTTCCTGCTTAGAGTTGTAAATACTATTCTAGATCATTAAGTGGACATGTGAAGGTTTAATTACGAAACATTTTATGAGATTATAACGGTTATGATATTACCCAATTCTGGCTAATTTTTATATCTCATGGCAATTTAATTGGATTTTTTTCTATGAACTGATAACAGTTAATTTATAATACTTATTTAAAACCTGTTAATTTCTACAAGTAATTAGAAAAGTCAGTTTTGATTTATGTTCACCACAACAGCTGCAACAGTACATTTTGCTGTAAAACTGCTATAGTAAATTAAGTGAGCTCTTATTTGCGTATTCAAAACAAGCCACTTGCCATTGCAATTAATTATGAAATTAACTTTCATTCCTAAATGGCTACTGTTAGTGTTATGAAACTATAAACTACCTAAGTATTTTGTGAAAAACCTGAACCTGCTATTTGCAGTATTAACTGGATGACTCACAGTTATGTTCTTTGGAGACTAACTGGAATAGAATACCCAGCAGCCAGTGTCTACTTGTGGGAGTGATGTTAATTTACACAGGAGAGGAGCTGGTTTTAAAGAGCACTGGATTCAGAGATGAAGCCATGTCTGGGAAATATTAAGGACAGGCCCACAGAGCCTATATATTGTATATATGAAAAAAAAAAACTTTGGACACAAAAGCCAATCAGGCTGAAACCTAGGCTTTTGACAAGTTTCTCTTCAAATCATACAGACCACTAAGTTTGCTTGCTTACTTAGCAGGAAATTGATACTTTTCACCTGGCAAAATTCAAATTAACATTTCCAGTGTCATCAGTCATTGAATGAGCAACAATTTCTACTGAAATTCATACAAAATCAAGTTTCTACAAATACCTGCCTGAAGAAAACCTAAAGCTCTTCAAGTATGTTTGGTGAGTAAAACAATCCATGAACAGGTGTGAAAAAGATAGGCTACTTTAATACATGTATTTCTTGTGAACCACTTTTCTGCCAGCTCCCAGGTACTAGCTGGAAGTGGGAACATGATTGATGAACACATCAATGCCACCTAATCTTGTATGGAAGAAATGCAATGCAATGCATTCACAGTTAGATAAGCTTATCCTGCCTGGACTTTCTTTAACATCATCCCAGGAGAACTGAATTAGCATATTACAAAAATAAAAAGTATAGAAATGCACAGTAAAGATAATGTATCAGAAAAGTCAGAACACTGTTCTAATTCTGTCATAACTTACACTTACTTTCAGGGCCATTTCCATTGCCAGAGGGCAATAAAGATATTTTAGTGCAAATGAAAATCCCTATCTTAATGCATTCACAGGCACATAAAATGCTATTGATCTGCAGTCACAGCCATTTTCATGCTGCAGCAGTGCAGAGGGGCAGTTACTATGAAGAGGAGTAAGGAGCTGCTCAGTCAGCATGTGTGATACAGAGAAATAATCACACATGACTGAGATCTAATTACTATAATGAGTACATTGATGAACAGAAACATGTATTAGAATTGGCAGGAAAACTCTTGAGCAAATAGATAATGCTGCTGCTAATTGCCATTGCTGCTATGGTGTGGAAATGGTTTTAGAGATGGAAAAATTTTTAGAAAGTCCTTCCTCTTAAGGAGGTTTCTGTACAGGCAAATGAATGTGTTGGGCTGTAGGCATGCACTTATCTCTGAAATGTAATTCATACGGAGTTCAATTCACAGAGAGGGTGGCTAGATTACCCGGGGCTAATCTCATCTCAAATTCCCCTCTGCTTGGCTGGTGCAAGGATCCTTCTTGCCAAATGCCAGTCATACTCCAGGGATTGATCCCTTGGCTAGGAACCTTCACTTACAGAGGGTGATGCCAGAAGATGCAGCAATAGCAAAGAGAAGGGACAGGGGGCTGGTTTTAAGTAAGATCTTGAGGGTGAAAATGGTATGGATAAATAAAGATCTGAAAAGTAAGATGGAAATCCTTCCTTCAGCTGTCATACAGCCCTGCCTCTGAGGAAGTCAAATGGTGGAGCAGCTGCTGAACGTGCCCTGTGCAGCTGTTTCAGTCACTGCTTCCCTTCTACACAGCTTTGTGTTGAGAGCTACAAGTTGTTACAGTTGATTTGGGCTGTAATCCAATGTATTACACTGTTAGTGACATAAATTTGTATCTTAACTATTTATGGTAATGAAACAAAACTCATTGTGTTTTGTGATGGCATGCACAGTGCTAGCCAGATATGCTGCACTATTCCAGACACAGCCAGGGATTTAAAATGCATTTACCTCATGTACAAAATGGTTGTTGAAAGATGTTTTGAACTAAGAAATGAAGCACTAGACAAAACTGATGTCCTGTTTCCCAGTGACAGCAGACCACCATGACTACGTGGACAGCACTTCTAGCTAGTGAGTCACTGTCTGTTCTGTAGCCAATGGCTTTTCAAGCCAGTTTGCATAAATCTGTCTTAGTTTACTCTTTGCATTCATTGATTTAACTTTTACATGACCTGAATTATTTAACTCTGACACCACCAATTGTCACTATAACCTAGACAAGCACACTTTCACATTATTATTTAACTTACAGCATACTGCTGAGTTACATGAGACAATTTAAATTGCATGCTTTATAATGTAAATGGTGCCCATCCCAATGTCAAGGCTTTTTATGTCATACCTTCTTTGTTACCTTGTTTGTTGTGGTTTTTTAGCCATTCTATGTTCTTCCTGATTGCTTCCAAATATGCTTCAGCTTTCCCTAGAGGAAAGGGTGAGAGAGAAATTGGGCACTTAGATCAATGAACAATGCAGCTTGCTTAACTGGGCACAGCAAAGGCAGATTAAAACTATTCTTAGTTTCTGTTTAAAAGCTGAGTCCTGTCAAGCTTAGTCAGGCAAAAGACCCACAGATGGCTAGCAGGTTTTGTCTGCGCAAGATGAGTCATCCACAAACTCAGGATCATGGCTTTTTTGATCTTTGTATGTAGCTTTTAGTGGTATGCATATGGGGATCAAAAGCAACTTGTAAATTCTTGATCATCATAATTGTTCAGCAAAGATGAAGTTGCTAAGACAGCAAGGAATGACTTAAATAAGGCTGAGAGCTTTGAGAATCTGTTCATATACAAGTGTCAGAAAACTCCTCCGTAGAGTAGTACTAATGGCATACAGCAAATCTAAGATTGTGATATTTTGGAAAGACAAGTTGAAACACAGCTACTTCTAATTTACTGAGATACAGCAAGTATTACAATTACTATAACTCCTTGTTTTAGCTGAAATTTTAAAGTGATGGCTATTTTGGACCAGAAAGCACACAGGACAGAATTAGTTCAAGGATTACCTAATAAGGTCCCTGAGGAAATATTCCAGCTAATGGGTTTTGAATTCTTAACTTGGCTGGAGCTTTATTGATGCAATGTTCTTACATTTGTCAGGGGAAAAAAAAAAAGGTAGTGTGATTAGCATGTAGAAGGCTACTACTGCCAACTATGCATGTCTGGTCCCATTAGTAAACTGATATTAGCTATACCATGATTTTTCATTTGGAAGCACAGGATTAGCCTTATAGTAAGTTACTCTGTGAAAGAGCAAAAGGCATTGCATGATGAGACAAAGAACTAAATAGGGATCCAATTTAAATTTCCTAGAAGCTATTGGGCTGAACATTTTTCCGAAGATAAAGGAAAATAGCCTGAACCAAACTGAACAGACACATTTTCTTCAGACAAGAGATGCTATTTATCACTTCCAGCAGGTGACAGTTTTTCTTTACCATGAAATTAGGGAGCTACCTTGAGCTATTTTCTATGCTTAAGTAACCATTGCTGGAAAAAAGCCACCTTCTATCTATGGGTGGCTGATAGTTTACATGTCTGCAGTGCCCACAGGACTGAAACGTGACCAATGAACTACAATCTACTGTAGCCTTGATTACTGCAATTCATTACTGAGCATGTTGCTCTGAAAGCATGCATTCAAAAAAGTACAGGCATAAACCAGCATCAGCGCAAAACAGATTATAAGCCTTTTTATAACAAACGGACTATAAAATATAGATGCTTATGCTGAATCTTTAGCAATAAGAGCTCACTGAAAGGTTTCTACACCAACAAATATCCTCTTTCAGATGTTCATCACTGCAAGGAGGCAGTGTCCTCTGCAGACTTGGTTTGAGAGACAGCAGCTGATTTGCATCCCATGGACAGCTAGTACAATCAAATGTAGCATGGCACATGGCATTATGCTTGCTAAGGCAACTATGATACTAAAAGTATTACTGTGCTAAGTTTCCTTATTGAGACAGTAACTTACTGTAATAGGTTCTCAAAGTTATGTAAAACATTTTAATTGCTGATGACCCTTACCCTCTATCAAGTTGTGTCACTTTGCAGAACTTTTCAGTTCCGTTCATTAACAGCTTGTTCTAACGTAAACTAGAGAAATCAGTGGGCCTGCTCAGAATACTGAACATCCTGATGAGCTGATTTCACTGAAAAACCACATGAAGATGCAATATCTCTCTGCACTTCATATTGCTTTCAAAAGAGGCTATGAATTCTATAAAAGATTATGGCCTTACTCAGCAAATAAGTACACTTCGGAATCAAGCTGTGGTGTGCTGACCCCCAGTAACCACAAATTGAAGGTAGTTATGCTAACATAACGGGAAAAACAATACCAAAGACAGGAAAATATTCCAGTCACTTGGAGAGTACACATGTAGCAAAAGCAATGACTCTTTTGTACCTCTGGGCTCTTCACTGTTTCCTGCTGTATTTTGTTCTTCATTTTTTGTAGAATCCTTTGAAATTTCATACTCCTTTTCCATTTTAGCCGCTTCTTCTTTCGTACTGTCTGCTTCTTCACTACTCTTGTCTAAAGTAAGAGCAATTTTGTAGTAAATGTATTAAAAACACTTCTAAATCACATCAACACAGTCTCTAGGAAGTAAAATATTCTGATGATTGAGGAAGAACCTCACTGGAGTGGCTGAGAGTGGTTTCTAAAGGCCATCCATACCCCAGATCGCTGGAAACAGGAATGCCTGCTGCTCTTACAAACAGTAGCTGAACACAGGTGACCAAAATGTAATAATATGTAGTTCGTAAAGGCACATTACTTTATGCAGAGAAAAATAAGAAATTTGCATTTACTAAATCCAAAGTTGACAAAGATTTGGGTTTTTATTATTTAAGCCTTAAAAAGCATTGCTACGGCTTGCTTTTGTATGTGTGTAATGTCTACATTCTACAGAAGATCACTGAATATACTTCTCAAAACTTAGATAAGTAAAAATTCCTCTTGTGTGTTTTGGAATCCAAGCTGCGGCTACAGGTCCTTGAAGGACTGTATCTTTAACTGGCAGTCTGGCTTCTAAAGCAATTACCATGCTTTTAACCGAATATGTTTTAAAGATGTGTTATCCAGGAGAGAAAACTATAGAATACGTACCTGCTGGTAGCTTTGGTCTGGTTTTTGTGGAAGGGTTCTCAAGCTTCTTCTTTGTCTGCTCAGCTATCATTGTATCTAAGTTTTCTAGAAATCAAGGCAACACAAAACCCCAGTTATTCTTCAACAGATATGATGCAGAATTTATACTAAATTCTCTGCAACACTGGTTTGAATGGGAAGGGGAAATCTAAACAGTCTTCATCCTTGCCTCTGAAGAATTAATGCAGGGCCAGCACTAAGAGAACAAATAGTTTTATGGAACTTTGATAAATCTTACTAAAAAAATTAACAACTAAATCATGACAATAGGTGCACCAAATAGAGTGAATATTCATAAAGATAGTAAATTCTGCATATATATATTCTAATTATTTATATCACATAAGTCACAAAATATAAATAACAATATCTGTAGCAATTTATTCTGATGAAAGCAATGAAAGGGTTTAACCTTCCCAAAGCATACAAGACTATGAAATATGTGCTTCATCCTGGCAGGAAAATATTATCTGAAACTGCTTATCTGTCTGGATTTTATATGGTTTCATTGGAAAAGAAGTCTAATAAAAGGTTTAAAACTATATTTAGGTGCAATAAATCCTAAATATGTAAACCAAACTGATTAAACCACATTTTTTCAAAGTTGCTGAAGTCAAGCATTTACCTGAAAACCCAATGGACAGCCGTTCCATGTATGCAGCTCTAGAAGCCCTAGAAAATGTATCTCAATGCAAATTTCAGGACTAATTTGAAGGTAAAAGCACCTTTTTATCAAGAGAGATGTTTTAGATATAAGCATTGTATGCTTATATGTGAGGGGAAAAAGGTTCTTGTGATACAGTACTTCATAGATATTCACAAATACTTATTCTAAATATTCCAAATGTTTTCTTCATCAGGGACTGTAGCAATAGGATAAAGGGTAATGAGTTCAAACTTAAACAGGGGAAGTTCAGATTAGATACAAGAAAGAAATTCTTCTCTGTGAGGGTGCTGAGGTGCTGGCACAGGGTGCCCAGTGAAGCTCCGGCTGCCCCATCCCTAGCAGTGTTCAAGGCCAGGCTGGCCAGGGCTTGGAGCAACCTGGTCTAGTGGAAGGTGTCTCTGCCCATGGCAAGGGGTTGGAACTAGAGGATATTAAGGTCCTTTCCAACCCAAACTGTTCTTTTGATTATATAATTCTAAATACAGGCCATCATACAGTGCCATTTTTCCTCAGTCATAGTGTCGACATGGTGTCAAATTTTCTTTCCCTTTGTTAGCTGTTGTTTTTTTTTTTTTTAAGGTTCAATTAAAAATGGATCCAAAATTTGATAGATGTCAGCTGGTGGGGTATTTTTGAGAGACTTGGTTTTGAATTGTCAATATTCTCTCTATATAAACAGATAAAATAGTATGAGATGTGGTAACTGTTGTAAAATAAATATTATAGGGCAAGAAAATATTTTAGATTGTATCTTCTGTGTAATGCCAACATTTTATCCGTCAACAAGGAACATCTTTTTCCATCAGACAGGTACTCAGCACTGAAACCTAAAGACTAGGTTTTTAGCAAGCACATTTTTTTCCATGGCAGATCACCATAAGTGATTCTGCCTGCCATCTGACCAGAAATCACATAATCCTGTCTGCCTGAGTCCTCTGTACTGTTATTTACAGAAAATGAAAACATAAGCTGTTTTTGTTGGCACCCTGCCTCATTGCACCCAGATAGTTCTACATCACTTCAGGGTTGTTATTATTTTTTATGAAAACTCTTATCATTTGATATGTGTCCCTTTAATGTGATTTCTGACCTTGCTGTATGCCCTAAGCTAAGCAGGTCAGGGCTGGGTTACAAGCTGGATCAGACAGACTGATGAAGAAAAAAACAAGCCAGAATTATAGGGGTGGTATTGATGCCTCACTAATCACTTGATCCAAAGCTTATTGAAAGGGCTGTAAACATCTCTTTCAGTTGAGCTTAAGATACTATTTTTTTTATCCTGAATCAGTATCATACTAGTATTCCAACAGGAATATAAGGGTTCCTCTGTTGCAAGAGGCACAGTTTTTGGAATAAGATTATACAGCTAAGAACTTAAAACCTCTTTGTAAATTCAAGTGAATAGATTATTCTTCTACACTAATTCATGCAAATGCAAAAGTGTTGCTGATTTTAGACCTTAATCCATCAAAATGTATTAAAATAGGCTTAATTTTAAGTATAATAGTATTTTAAAATAGGATTATTTAAGTGTTTAAAATGCAACACATATGCAAGTGTATTGATTCCTAAGTGCCTTCCATGTCCTGTCATGAAAGCGTCTGCATTTAGGCACTGCTGCAGTAAGATTGTATTACCAGAAAACAAAGACTCCACCACAAGATAGATTTATAACCCACTTAGGCATCTTTAGATTTAAATGTCTGCATACTGATAATATTTCCAGATGCTTTTTATGATGTTGGTAGTGTTCAAAAATTGTACACATCCACATACAGCACATGTTACTAAGGGCAATAGGATTTATACTCCTCTCTTATTCAGTTACTTCTATATGTACCATTAGGAATTCTGAGTCTTTTTGATTTGGCTAACAATTTGAGTTCAATAGATGAGTAATAAATAATACTTCATAGAATCATAGACTGGTTTGGGTGGAAATGGACCTCAAAGATCATCTAGTTCCAACGCCTCTGCTGTAACATGGTAATGTGCAATGTTTTCCAGCAATATGCACTGAACAGTTACATTATGTATCAAGTATAATATGGCAATGTTGACCACTAATAATACAAGCTCTGCCATTAAATCCAGACTGAATATATCAACTATATTCCATTTTAAAAGCTTATTTTGTAACTAAAGATATGGACCGTTTCATATGACAAGCATTTTAATAAGGACTGCATTTTACAGGAGAAATAGTGACAGTATCTTGCTACCTGGGTGGCACATCAACATGCATCTCAAGATTTCATAAGCAGCTGTATTTTCTGTGTGACAGAAGAGTTAACTATGTAAGCCTGTTCATGTTTATGGGGATTATGTGGTGTACCTACATAGGTATCATTGAGAAAATATTACCAGAGAATCCCAATTCTTCCTGAAGAGGATTTATTGCCCTTTTCCCCTCTTTAGAATTACCTGTCTTTAACAGCTGGTATTGTTTCAAAACATGTTTGTACTTGTCATATTTGGCTAGGCCAGGGCTGAACAATGTTTGCTCTGACTTAGGTTGATGGAGTGAGTCATCTTCTCAACTGAAATGTGCCTGGCCAGCAGCTAAGCAACTGCATGTCATATTTGGAGGTCTAACAAGAATTGATTACTTTTCTGGTATCTTTTCCCTGGCAATGTGACTTTTACAGAGGAAGAGTTTAGAAGGATGCTGACCTTTCCCCAGAGCTGGCCACTTACTTGAAATGACAGTAATTAAAACAACAGAGCAATAACTACTGAGCTAATGGAAGTGATCTGTGTTGGTAAAATAGGTCACTCCTCTGGCGGCTGGCTTTCTGTGGAGCACTATAATCTCATCACTGGAACCAGACACCAGGAGTCAGAAGATCTGGTTTCTGCCTTGCCTCACTTTCTAACTTGCTCTTTTATCTGGGATGACTCACTGAAGCATTCATGCTGAGGGAGAGAGCTCCTATTTTGAGTAGGCATTCTGAGACACCCTAAGCCCACATTCTACAGGCACTACACACCAGTAGATCCTATTAATTGCAGCTGAAAATGCAAATTCCTGGCAGTTTTCAAACTTGTAAGTCTTCTGAGTTGGGCATCCAAAAATCTGAATTGCATAAAAGCAGAATGCTTATCTGTACTCTGGGAGAAAGCACTGCAGTAGCACCCTTCAAATACATGGAAAAAGACACTGTGAAAAAATATTACAAACTAAATTACTTTTCCTTATTAGAGAGGCAGAAACTAACGTACCCAATCAAGCATTTACAAATTAGTAATGGAAGCCTGAAATGGACCCTTCTCTATAAGGTCCAATCTGTCTATCGATAGACAGATTTACAGTGTTTACTGCACTCTTGTGAATCTTCCTGCAAAGGGTTTTTTCATCTGCATAGTTGTTTTGCACCCAGGAGGCAGTTTCACGTTCTATCCTCACCAAATTGACTGAAGCTGAGATCTCATGTCATTAAAGTTCCACAGAAAGACCTGCGTTGCTGCAGTTTTCATACAGCATAGATAGGCTGTGCTTATTAAAGGAGCAAAAAGGATGATCATGGTACCTGACAATCTTAATGATAGATAAAAAAATTAGTTTAATGAGGTCATACACTGCAGCACAGTTCAGCTGGAAAGCTTTGTGCTGATGACTGCTTGTATGAGATGTACATATTTCATGTATTAAAAAAGCACAGTTCTCCCAGGGCTCTGTCTCCTGCAGTAGATGATCCTTAAGAATTCATAAAGCTTTTCCCATCTGTGACAAAACTCAGGACATCACGGCATTTGCTTGTGACTATTCTGTGGGGAACAGCATACCTGATGAATTCTTTTGCCAAATCTTCCTTTTAGTTTACATGAGTGTGGGTCCAAGAACTGTCAATATCCACTGGATTTTCACCAGTGTAGTCAAACGCAGAGTTTGACCTTTAGATAGCTCATACATGTATCTTGCATTTGTCACGTAAACTGCTTAAACTGTGAAGAACAAGAGAAATCCCTCCATTGTGGAATTACAGATGAGTCTCAGCCTTGCAAATCTCCTGTTCCTTTCTAACTCCCTGCCTTACAAGATACAGCATTTTCTTTTTGAATCTTCCTGTTTGACAGATTTTTCACGATGGTGCCATGAGGAATGACATGTTGGATGACAAACTCACTTGTAAATGCATTGCATGCAAGATAGATGGTCAGAGTGATATGAAATACAACCATCAGCAGTATCACTTGGCAATCAGATTACAACCTGTTTCCTTTGCATTGCTCCAGGCCTCCTAGAGCTGTGTGGCGCAGTCCTTTCCTAATCCTTTCTCATTCTGAGGCTGCTACATGGCCAATGTGCACATTTTATGTATTTTGATAGCATGCACTTTAAAAGCATGATGGTTTGGGACTGAAGCAGCACACAGCCGCCTCTACTGCGAGAGTGGGATGGAGCTTAGTTCTGAAAGTTCAGCGACAACTTCTTTACCCTGCACCCACATCATCATCTCAAATCATAACTTATGGTCTTGGTGCTCAGCTGTCAACAGAGATACTGAATTCAGAAAGTAAGGGGATTTTTTATGCAGCTATTAAATACAGTGAGAGAAAATAAAAGCATTGCCCTCCTTTCTTTAGAAATGCAAGCCACGTGCTAGGATGCAAAGCCTAGCTTTTCAAGCACTAAACAATATACTTGTCAAAAGAGATACTGCGGACATGGAGATTTCTTACAAAGCATCCAGTTGGAAAAGCACAGAGGAGACAATGAAGGGAAATGGAAGAAGAGATAATATATTTGCAAGAAAAAGCTGCAAATGTAAAGGGTAGATAGTGATAAGCAAAGGAATGAACTGTAATATATTCATTCTGGCTCTTGGACATATGATTTGATAGTCATGTAATAGGAATACTAATTCTTTTTTGCATCACAAAACTACTCTGGATCTCTCCCAGAAAGATTCTTGAGAAAATTTAGATTGTATAGATACTGGAAATATCATGCTCTCACTGCCACTCTCAGGTGATGCCCACTTTACTGTAGCGTGTGGTGGTCCTGGTCTTTTAAGACCTGGGAGGTTAGTTGTAATAGACTTTTCACACCATAGCTACCCATTTTTTTTCTCTGCACTGAGTCTGAATGAGAGAAAATAGGTGGTAAGACCTAAGCAGTGGGGGCGACAAAACATTCCAAGGCAAAAGTAGCATGGGACAGACATGGATGAGGCATGGGATAGAGCTACAGAAAGAAAACCTATAAAGTTGCAGTGGGATCTGTGATTAACATACTTTCTAGGTTCCAGTCTTATCTGGGACCTTTGCACACTCTCTGTCCCCACATCCTTTTATTTTACCTTCATGCAAATTCATCTTGGTTTTAGCTGTATTATGAAATACGGTCCGTGTCTTTCATCTCCCTGGTCAGAATGAAGGAAAGAACAAAAGGTTCACGTTATACTGTCCATTTACCACCTGCAGCTTCTGTCACTGGTTTAGCCACACCCTCCCTCACTCCTCTGAAATCACACAGTCTGCATCAGGGAGCATCTGCTTCTGGGGACAGTGAGTAAGGGAAGGTGATGCCAGTCTGTGCTGTGATCTGCTCTTTGCCTCACACCTTTGGCTCCGTGCCTGTTCTTGCCTAAACAAATATCAGGAACAGACCTTTGGCCTGCAGCATCTGTGCTAATGGGAACTTCAGGCATTAATCACAGTATTCAAACAAGTCCTCCTTGACCAAGAAAAGGCCAGATTGTGTCTACTATGCACTGGCCTATACCAGGGAAACTGCAGAGCTTTGTCTTGATCGGAAGTGGAGCTGTGGAGGCTACCAAGTGCAAATGTGAGAGGCAGAACAGAATAGTTATTACATACTTCTTAGCATGCAGAGGCAGGGACATGATAAAAATCATGTCCCCTAAAAATAGGGGACTTTCTGCTTCTTCTATTTCCCCTGCAGCCTCAGGGGAAATTTCATGTTGTCTCAGTCTGTCTAAAAGACAGTATTATAGTAAAACGATATCCAACAGCAATTTTAGGAAAGGACAAACTGCTAAGTGTGTGTATACCTTGGCAGTAGCTTACCAGTGAACTATCCACCTCCCTATTCCTAGTGCATCCTGCAGTTTGGCCTTCCTTCCAGTTGTTCATGGAGACAAATGATGAGGGGGTAGAAGAGGTAAACAGAGACATCTGTTCATGTCCATTTCTAACCAACACAATCTCCTACTCAGTCACGGGGGAGAGTGTGGATTCTGACAGTGAGTCAGAGCCAAAGGGAGGTGGTGTGAGAGATGGCTTTGGTTTGGTCTATGCAGGGAGGCAACTGTGACTCGAACACTGCATACTGATGAGCTGGAGCAATTTCTCCATTTCCCTCCTAATTAAAAGGGGGGTTTGCTCCCCACCCAGTCTGCAGTGGGCTGTGTGTTATACACTGTGGCTCCAGTAAGTAAAATGCTCTACTACAAGGAGGTGAAAAGTGAGATCTCCCTCAGAAAGAGCAAAGCTCTGTAGTGCTTAAACTTAATTTTTTTTCCACACTTTGCCTCTTTTTCAACTTTGTTCGGTTTTGGAAGATACAGAGCCCTGATTCAGAAACTGAAAACAAAATTACCAACCTCAGTCATGTGATGTGATAAAATATGCAGTATCATGGTGAAGCTTCTATATCTCTGTGAGAGAGGGTATTGATGGCAAAAGTTTATGCTACATATACTAGTCAATAAGTGAGAACTCCATGCAAGAATACAATGTGCATATAGCTAATTTACATTTCTAGGGTAATAGTTCATCAGATAACAAAACTTTCATTTGGTTGGGGTGGCAATAGATAAATTTGCTACAAATCTGTTCTTGTAAGCGCCTTACAGCAGGAGAATATAATCAATGTACTTTTTACAAAGAGTTCATACCTACACAGTGGTGCCTCTTAGGAATTTGTCTAGCATCTCTCAAAGCTCTCTTTTTGTTATGGTCCACTAGACTCTAATTAAAAATATTTCCTAGAATGGTTCTAAAAATCACTCATTATTTTGCTCTTATTGGTGGGAGATGATTTACAAATACATCTGAACAAACTGGCAGGAACCATTTGTTCCTACTTCTAAGCTGACAACAATGTTATTAAAATGTATTACAAAACTATAGTTTACGTAATGACTACAAACAGAGCTTTTACCAGGACGGTAGTGAACTGATATGCTTTCATTTTAAAATTAGCTAGACAGCCTGGTGTATGCAGGAAAAGGCACTCAGCACACAAAAAATTCCTCTTTGTGTGGTGTAGACAAATATTTTCCTTAATTTTTATCTGCCCTGTGATAGATGGCTTTGCTAGAAAAGCTCTCACAGCGAATCTCCACCATGACACTACTCAGCAGACAGAAGGAAAATGAAAAAAAGTATGGTATTATTCCCAAACTAACATTCAAACAGTAAAGTATCTACACAACGCGTTCCTTATTCTGCTCTGCTGAAATCAAAGTGAGCGGCTTAAAAAGTATTTTTCTCTTGAAGCACCATGAAGGATAGAGCCCTTTCAGTTCTGCATGGAAAATACAGTATCAGCTATTTATGCAACAGAAACAGTATGAATGTCATGAATAATGAAATGTTTTATGCTGAATCAGTCATAACTTCTCTGAAAGTTTCTTCCTGCTTTCTGCTGGTCATTAGGCGGAGAGATTCCAATTCTTTCATTCCTTTCTGTCACTGCATCCTTGCCAATAGCAATCATTGTTTCAGTAGCTGCCCTAAGTCCCTCCTAATATTCAGCCTATCCAATGATAACAGCCTGTGTCTCTGGCAGGCTGTGGCAAGCAAGCAGAGTTCAGCTGTTTGGGCAGCATTTGCTGGATGTTGACAACCAACCCATAGGTGGGTAACTTGATACCACAGTTGGATCTAATTAATAAGACACCTGTGTAATCAAGATCCTGCGTCATATGATTAATTACCTTATGCTTTCTGTACCAAGAATGTCCATTAATTTAATTGCAAAAATGATATTAGAGCAGCTTTCAGACTTCAGAAGGCAGATAGGCTTTCTAGAAGGATTTCTGAAAGCCTTTGAACAGGCTAGACATATATTATGAGGCCTTCACTCCACAGAAGAGTTTGTGCCAGTACAATAAAATACAGCATTCATCGTTAAGGAAGTAAAGAGTGATGGGAAATAGTGGCATTTTGCCACAGTAGGGCAATAATCACATATGATGCATTTCAGCTGAACACACAGTTTATATCAATTTGTTACAGCCTGTCTTTAATACTTCCAGAGCTATACTTTCAGAATAGATACTGTAAAAGGTAGGCAGTACTTTTTTTCCTGACTTTCTGGGTTCTCAGTTACATATTTAGCATAAGGAAAGATTTCAAATTTCTATTTAATATTGAATATTTATATTAAAACATGAACTTCCCCTCCTTGCATTTGTATGTATGTGCATGTGTGTTTTTCTTGCACCACACTGCAGCTAGATCCTTTGTAACTTAAAGTTAAACCTAATAAAATCATTCACTGCAGCAGCAAGATACTTTCCCCTAGAGTAGGATACAATGATGATGACATAATGCTGTGGTTTCCAAATCCCAAACCAGCTGTTACTGGTATATGCATTCAAAGTCATTGTCTCTGCATCTGTGCGAGAGGCACAAAAGCCTGTGACTTGATTCAGTAAATGATTTATTATTTTGAATGTATAATTCAGGGACATAGCTTATGTATGGCTTCAGCCACAGAGTGGGGAAAAGTAATTTAGGCAGCTTCCTACTGTAACAGAACAGAGAAAGGATATAACCCATCTGCACAGACCCAGTATGCAAAAAGCTGCCCATTTAAAAAATTGTTTCTTCTCTCTGACAGTCATTCATACTAATTCCTTTATCTGCTATAAATAAACACAGCTGGGCATCAATCCCCTAACCTAAACTGCACCAGAAACACAGTACCTATTCAAGCATTACTGGGTATATTATGATGTAACTTCTAGTTGAATAAGGGTGGCAGTGCAACTGCTGCCATGCTTAGGGATACTGCAAGAAGCTAAGATTCTCCAGTGCTTGCTATTTTTGAATCTTTGACAGTATTAGCCCAATAAATGAAGGTCAGCTTTAAAGCAAATTCTTAAAAGCAAGTCTAAAAAAAGGAATACCACAGAAGCAACTCGAGACCTATGAGAAAGCTTTTTCCACTACAGTAAGTTGCTTTGATGGAGTACAAAACCAGCTCTTCATAAATCACTCATTTGCAAGGCAGAGTCTGGATACATCAGTTGATAGTCCTACTTTAAATCCAGACTGAATCAGACCTCTGAACCTAATCCTTGCCTTCCGTACTATGTCATCATGGCAATTTGTTTCCAGGGATACAGTATTTATTTACTCAAAGCCAGTGTGAAAAACTGCCCTGAATTTTAGCAGGAAAAAATGCATCCCTAGTGTCTTCATTCATTATCTGAGTGGTCTTGCATCAGGGATGAATTTAGCCTGTTTTGGCACAAGACTATCAGTGAGGGCAATATATGCTCCAGCTGTATTATCTTCATTTGTAGAATGCCACTGAAACCACTGAGCTTGTAATCAACCATTTCTTTATATTTATCTTTCTTTAAATGTGTAGTTAACCAGAGAAGTAAAGAGCTGAACTGTAGCAGTAGTAAAAACATTGTAAAATTCAAAGACTTCTCACGGAAAATAAAGGGAAAATCTTGGTTAGAGCTGTAATGAATTCTTTAGAGAAGAGGTACAATCATGAACTGAATGTGAATTATGATACACTGGATTTTTTGCAGCCAAGTAATTGATAATCCATACAGTTACAGTTGCATGGATAAACCATGTATCTGCAATGGCCCATATCAAACAAGCCAGCAGAAATCATGAAAGATCGCTGCCAGTCCCATCTCTGTAATGGGCTGATTTATTAATCTGAGAAATTGCCCTGATGTAAACAAAACCTTTCCAGGCTAACCCAGACTAGGAATGCTTAAGAGAAATAAAAGGTTTATGCAGAGCTTATGCAGATGAGCCCTTCTGTAGCTTTTCTTGTTTATCTAGAAAGGCTACCAACAGTTAACAGAAAAGTTTGTAAAAACCAGGAGAGGTGTGTGAAAAAGCAGAACAACAAAACCAGGCTGTTCCAACATCCTTCGTCAGGGAATTTCACAAAGTCTGCAGAGCCACAGACTCTAAAACAGATCCAGGAGAAAGTGCTTCAAAAACTACTCTTGTGCCAAGACGTAATGCTTCCCATGGGCAGGAGAAGTTTTATTTGGTAGAAGACTATAGCGTTAGGTCCCATCTACTCTAGCTACTTTACAGGTGACAGATGAATGGTACTGAAGTGCTGGATTCTTTTTAGAAAATGCAGGCACCTGATCCACATCAATATAACTGAGCAAAACACTAATCTTCCCCTGACATTAAAGCCATTGAAATCAAGTGCGCTTCACAGGTGTGAAAGTGGAATAACCTTCTGAATACATATCTGATAAATAACCTTTCCTTCATTTGATGGAAATATTAAAGCAGTCTGGAGTTCAACATTGCTAGAAGGAATGATGAATCATTTCCAAGTACAGCTTTAACATTTTGAATGAACAAGTCTAAAACAAGATTCATAAAAGCAAGAAAGAAAAGATAATTACCACTACTGGTAAAGTAAGAACATAGCATTAATAACACTGTTGCATAAAGTATGTGCTCTCACCCAGATAGGAAACCCCCTCTTCTGGTGTGATTGTTCCATATTTAACCATCATCTTCACAAAATCAATCAGGGTTTTCATAATAGTTATCAAGGTCTCTTTCTCTTTTGCCTCTGTCTCTGCATGAGGAGATAAAGCAAAACTAGTCAGACTTCAGGCAACTTGGAAAACTCAGTTCTGCAGATTCTGCACAAACTTAATGCATAAAAAATTACCTACTCACTAAAGTAAAATGCTGTGCGGGATAAGCAAAGAGAGCTCCTATGTATGTTTCCTTTTAAACTGCTCCTGCAAAGTACAGCTGGATATACTTTAAAACTTCAGGGTTTGGTTCTTCATAGCTTTTTGTCTTGAAGGTCTATGTTATGGAAGGCAAATGGTATGAATTCCATTTTACAGATAAGAAAACTAAACACACTGAGATGAAGTGACTTGACAGAGTTCAAGTTGCTGGTCAGAGGGCACATATAGGCTCTGTATGAGGAAGATAGCTCAGAGATCCTTTTTCCTATAAGATCCTGAGTTCAATTACAAAAATATGAAGTATCTCAAATGAGACTGTTAGCATGCACAATATCATGGCTTAGGTACTGGGAAAACATAATATTGCACAGTTGGAAGGATCCTGACTCCAGAATGGGATACAAAGAATGATTTTTCATTATAAAAATCAATCTTTCTTGCCCATATACATCTCTATCTTCACAATCATTGCTTATTAGATTTCTTTTTCCATTGTGTTTATCTGCTGAACAATATGACTCTATTTCTGCATTAGCAGCATGAAACTTCCCCATCACACAGTTTACACAAGCTCTTCCTGCACCCAAGGCTGTTGCTGAAGGACTCAACAGAGCCAGGGGACACTGTCAGGGAGGGACAGTCAGAAACATACTCCCAGCCTTGTTGAAGGCCAGCCCCTTTAGAGAGCTGCTCAGCAGGGCTTTTATTGCTGCCTGCAATTTAAGAAATATCTGTAGGATGCAATTGAATTGAATCCCTTGCCCTCCAGCATGATAAAAGCTGGCAGGTGAACAGCATAAAGCAGGAAACAGGCAGAGATGTGCAGCCAGTGGGACCTGGTTTGATTTGCTTGATAACCTGTTAAACCCAACATGCCTTTCTGCTTTGTGAGTAGAAAAAGAGAAAGAACAAGCATATAGAACTGCTATGGGAAAATGCAAAGAACAGGAAAAAGAGTATGAGGTTTGTAGATTGGACTTGAGCAAAACATCCCCTCAGGTTCTAGCTCTCCACTCAGGTGTTTATGAGGACAGTTTGAAGCAAGATTAAGGCTTCTGCAGGACAAGAAATCTACAGAATAAATTGTTGCTGTGCTGAAAAGAGCAGAAGATATGCTGGTTGCAGAGGGTGAGAGCAGGTGTGTGGCAGAGTGTGCTGACAAAGGGGCTGTGGCAAGGTGCCATGATCTTGCCTGAAATAACTGGAAGGCAATGATGTCTAGCACCGGAATAGGAAGAGACACGCAGGGCTTTCATTGCAAGAAACAATGTATCTGTGGTTTGTGAAAAGGCTGGGTGGCTCAGACTCATTTACTGGTACCATCACTGGGAGAATTCGACTGTGGCTTACTCGTATCTCTGCTGGCTTAGAAGACACGGATGTTACTGGAAAGATCTCTGGAGAAAACAATTTGCCAGTTTTTCCATCAAGCCGTTACGGGAATGAAAAGAATTCAGGACTCCTGAATCATACAGCACAAGATGGGAAGGGCTACCTAGGTCACACAGTTTGCAGTTCTGAGTGCTGTTCCTCCCAGTGTTTTGCCATACTCACTAATCATTAATTTCTGCTGTGCATCTTACAGAATGCTTTTAAAGCACATGGTCTTTTGGCAACTAGAGCAGCTGTGGGGAAGGGAAAGCATGAGAACAAACCAGAGAAAATACAAATTTTCTAACTTTTTTCCTAATTATTCCTGTAAACACATAATGAGCTCACCTGAGTTGAGGCTTTTTAATAGTGCATAAAAGTTTGGAAAATATTGGAGGTCTTCAAAATTATCTTCAGAGGGCAGCTCATTTCTTCTTTCCAAGATATTAGATGCTGACCATGTGTTATCCAGTGTATCATCAATTTCTCCATTAACGAGACTATCCTGATCAGCTTTGCTTGGTATCTCCATAAAAGACATAAAAAAATAATATCTATAAGCACATTGCTTTTGGTGATAGAGTTAATAGAGCAATAAATAGTATTAGTATCTGACGCCAACATTTTCCTAAATATGAGGTGAAGACTATACTATTTTCTCAAAGTTATTTCAATTTGGCATTTGACTTAAACCTCAAAGTAACTCACAATTCATTTTTATCTCTAATGGAATTTCTTTAAGAACACCCTTGTTTCCAGATTGAACTATTTTTTCCCTAAAGCAAAGCAGTGTATTGGTCTGCTTGTACATTTGGCAGATGAATAAAAATAATTAGCTAAGAAGTTACCATTCTTTCCTGTTGCTTCTCTTTTGTATCACTCTCTGACCTGCTTGGAGGGTAATCAAAATCTTCTGACTCCTTCTCACGGTCCTTTGCTTCATTTGCGATTAGCTGCTGTAAAACCTCTGCCACTTCATCTTCCAGAGTGTAGGCCTGACTCTCTGTGATCTGTTAAAACATTTGTGCAGGGTACTTATAGAGTATTGTGGCTTTCCCAGATTAATTGTTGATACGAAACCTAAGCTTTGTAAATAGGTTGCTTCAAATATGTTTGTGTCAAAGCTAAGCACAGACAAGTTAGGTTAATATGTTTACTGATGGATATGTTTATACATATAGACATATATACATGTCTATATTTTTATAAAGATATATATACACACATACAAACACACATCAAATAGGTGGGTATACATAAAAAACACCCACCCACCCATACAGCCTCCAGTAGGAAAGCAAACCAATATAGGGCTTAACACACTTGTTAAGAGTCCAGCTTGAACAATGGAGCTGCAAGTGCAGTATATATGTGTATATACGTGTGTGTATAAATGCATATGTTCTGCAACATATCAGTGGGCTTCAGCATGCAACAGCTACTTGCAAAATCTATTGCAGGAAAGACAAGGTTTGTACTTCAAACTATAAGGATCTCATATTGCAATGGCTAAAACCATTGAGACATCTAGAGGTGGGAAACAAACTCAGTCTTGCTAAAGATCAGTAACAATGTTTCCCCAGCAAACCAGCACCATTATACGCCTGCTGATGACAATAATTAGTAGGTGGATAGGAAGGCTCAGGCTTTTCCCCATAAGCATCCAAAAGAAATTAAAAATAGAAAAGATCTCTATGAGAATGAGAAGAGAAATTACAGGGAAAATGAGAGCAGACTTGGGAGGAGTACAAACAGTGAATGTTTTCTCAACATCAGAAACATTCTGCAGCTTGGCCTGCTTTTTTGCAAAGCTATCACAGGAACAAAAATATTATTGCAATGTGCCCAAATAACTCAAGAAGCTTGCCTAGAGCCTAAATCCCATTCATTTTCACTCAAGTCAGCAGGACACAGTGCTCATCCAATTGCTTTTTAGAAGCGCATTAAAACAACCCACAAACCAGCTAAATGAAGTATTAAGAAGATACTTACTAGCCCCAGATTTAGAAGTTTTGAGACAATCTTGTCAAACACTCCTCTATCATTTTCCTCATAAATTCTTGCAGCAATTTTTTGAACAATGTCTTCAGCAGTCAAAGGAGTGCCGTCTAATTGATGGAGGCCATCTGGATCATCTAAAAGGATTACAGTTTAACTGTGTGCTGCATGCCCTAACTCATTTGGCTTAGACATCTTGTAAAAGAAACATCTGCCCACATCTTTTCCTCTTCAGAGCAAACCAGCACTTTTTAGAAACATTAGGAATATACTTTGATACACACTTTAGAACCCATTACATCACCCCCAGTAAAAAGTTCTTTGTGTCCATTTTCCACATCTGAAAAATGCCTTTCTGACTTGTTCTTTTGAAAGAGCAAAGATTAATGTCAGGAGCATACTCTCTTTTTTTATAGAAAAAGAATGTAAGAATGACAGGATACTCCTCACATATCTGCTTATATGCATCTTCCTGGTATCAGCTTCCATTGTATGGCTACTTAGTCCAAAACTGATCATGACAAGCAGCAGACTATCTCCTTGCTTGGATTTCAGCAAATGAAGTTTTAATTATATAATCATTACTTATGGCAAATAATATCATCATGACTAATGGGAAAGTGAATATGATGAAGAAACCTTGGTCTGTGATCAGCATACTTTGATATAATTAAAAAGATCCTGAGCTAAATGCCGCTCACAGCTCCCAGAGGACTCACTTAAACTACAAGTCGATTAACTACTCCTGTAGTAAAGGCAAGTGTTCTTTGGAATTTGGTAACTTTTAGTTTTGTGATGAAGAGAATTATCTAGCATTGCACAGAACACTTGCAACAAATATATGTAATTTAGCTCTATATAAAAGTGCATCTTCCTTTCAAACCAGAATAAATCTAATTTCATTTAAAAGCATGTCCAATTTTCCTTCCATCAAATTAAATTCCTAAAAACCATAATGCAAATTACACAGTTGGATTTTCCTCCACAGAAGACGACTTTGAAAATCAACAGCAATTCTTTCGTATGGTGTTTCAAAACCTAATTCTAACATGACAAGCTTCCACTACTGGAAGTAATCAAAACTGCGTTCCAGTAACAAAGGTGAGTGAAGAACTCATGACTGTAACCAGACTGCAAGAGAGGTCTAACCTAAAGTTCACTAGAAGATAATTACAGAATACCTTGGAATTTATAGTCCTGTCCACTTTTAGTGGAATCATAGTCATCCACAAGCCTGCGGTTCTTGGTGGAGTCTGCATCATCCATGGCCAGTTGCTGTCCATACAAAGAGCTTCTAATTGACTCCCTCTCCTTTTCATTCCTCTCTCTTTCTGCTACTGCTTTTAGCAGATTCAGGTCATCGACAAAGGAATAATTCCTGAACTCTGGCTTATTTTCTGGAAAATATACCAATGCACACATGACACAAAATCTTACACCTCTTTGAATCCATTACGAATATTGCTATAAAACCAGGAAAGATGTTTTACCTGTGGGAGCTATCTTCCTATTCTTGTCTGCCTCAGCTTCAGCAATCTGATATACAAAGATAAAACAAATAAAACAACAAACAGGCAGAAGGAATAAACACACTAAAATATGTGATCTCTTAATTTATCAATATCAGCAGAAGACTTAATGGCTGATCTTCGCTCTTAGTAAGAAGTTTGCCTTAATAAGTAGAATATGATTTAGTGCTTCGCACTTTTTGTCAGTTCCACTGCACCTTTTGTTCAGAATTGGACATTATGAGAAGCTGTGATGGACTTTCAATTTAAAGATAAATGCCAGTTACATTTTCCCACTTCAATCAAAGCTCTTGCTATATTCCTGTAGGATGTCAATACAAAGGGGCAATACACCTGTGAGCTGCTGGAGCTAACAACCTGCTTTTGAAATGCTAGACAGTAAAACTCTATCTGCCAGTCCTCTATTTTGTATCCAAGCCCATCAATATTTACTTTACTGACAAATCTATTAACTCATTTGTTAAGCTATTAGGATATTCATGGATCTGGTACCTGAAGGTTCAAAAATATTATGGAAATACCCAAACCAAAAAACATTGTAAATATTTTTTATTTCACTTACCTGTTCCTCCAAAGGTCTTTCTACACTTAATTGTCTGTTGTGTATAGCTTTATCTAGAATAAAAAAACACACACATATATACATTCATTTATATGATGCATGCAACTACAAAAGGACAGCATGTTCTTTCTTCTAGTTTTCTCTCATAAAACACAGTCTTAAATCTGACATCAACTGCTACTTCATGTAAAAAAAAAAATCAGTGTTCCTAGAAGAATGAGAATGCAATAAAAAAGTAAAATATTCAAACAAAGCACGATTGTCTGGGCCAGAAGGAGAGGTTTTGCAAAAGACACAATACAAATACAGATATAGACTTAATAACCCCTTTCTGATAAGAAACCTAGTAAAAAGAAAAGGGGGGGAAAATGCTGTAAGAGATTGACTAAAATAGCAATAATCGGATTGGCACAACCAAGAGATTAAAAATCTCTTACATCCAGAAGACCAGGGGAGACTGGGAGTGAGAGACAGACTTGTGCAGAAACTGCTGTGGAATGGCTGAAAACATCTCTTGGAAAAGACTGAAACAATTCAGAGCTTTTCCCTCTACCAGCACCTATCTCTTCACTTTCGTATTAGATTGCAACTTCAGTGATCCAGTGTCTTGCACCAGGAATATTGTTTCTTTAGGATCTAATTGCTTTTAGTCAAGTGGAAGTAAAGTTTTTACTTTATCTGTACCCTGAGAAACTTTCCCCATTCATAGAAAATGGAGAAAATGTGTTCAGGAAGGCGCTTACCTTTGCCCCCAGGCTTCGGGAAGCAGTGCGCCCGGCTTGCCAGCAGCGACAGCACCTGCACCACGACGGCCAGCTTGAGGAACATCTTGCTGCTGCCCAGGCCCCTCGGAGGGTGAGCCTGGACAGGGGCCGGGGCCGCTGCCCGCGAAGTTCCTGCCCGCACAGCCCCGGCGGACGCTCAGCGCAGAGCTGCCGCTGCCCGGCGGGCGCTGTCCAGCGGTGCGGTGCTGAAGCTGCAGAGCGCAGCAGAGCAGAGCCAGCCTCCGCGCTCTATCCCGCGTCCCCACGCCCGCAGAAATGGTCGAGACCGTCCCCGCGGCCAGCCCCGGGCAGGAGGGAGGAGACGGGGGAGGGTGGAGCATGCGCGCCCCGCTCCGCGCCCGCTACTCCAGCCCTCCCGCCTTCGGGAGAGAGGGGCCGGAACCTGCGCAGGGCTGCCCAGCCGCCCGCGGGAGCGGGGCCGCCCGGCGTGGCTGTGTGGGGCGGTGCGGAGCTGGAGACCGCAGCCGCCGCTCTGGCAGCAGCTCTGCGGGGAAGCTGTGGCCGGCGCGGGGAGGCCGTGTGCGCACGCCTCCCGAGCTGGGGAAGTGCAATGCGGCCTTGCAGAGGGGCCCGAGACTCACGTACATCTAGCCCAGACCTTCCCACGGGAAAGGCACAGCCATCAACGATGCTTTTCCTACAGAGAGAGGATGTCGCTCCTCAAAATATAGAAATAAGAAAAAGCAGTAGCAGAGATGACCATGTGGAAACAACCACAAGCATGTAAGCTAATTCTGAACAGGTTCATAAATATTTAGCCCTTGCAGACACAGCATCAATTGATCCCTAGAGATGAGCAGACATTTTCAGCGTTTGGTGGCAGAACAAAGGATTGCAGCAGGAGCTCTTTTCAGCACGATAGTATCGGCTTCCAAAATGGGAGATTACAGTGGGTTTTCTTCGGAAAAGACCTCATCATTTTGTAGTGATAGATGCATACGTGCAGGGGTCAGCTGAAAACACGTCAATGTCAGAAGTCTCAATACTTGCTAACTGCTTTAAAAAAATGGCTGAAACCTCTATCTGGGGAGATGAAGAGGATCAGTGCTTTTGCAACTGAAAGCCAGGAACACAGGGGAACTGTTCAATCCCTTACCAGTGTAATACAATACAAGCTGGGAAGAACACAAAAAAGTAGCGCAATAATTAATTGGTCTAAAAGCACTAAAATTGTAATTTCTTTTTTTCCCTGTTATTAATACTCAAGCCTTTGTATCTAATTTAGATTAAATAGTGACAAACCCTTATGCTCTAGTTTACATCAGACTCACTACTGTAAATTAATATGCCTGTGATCCACAGATCCAAAGCAGTAACTTTCAGATGTGCACCAATAACCTCATAATCCTTATCTATGACTGGGCTCTTACCCTTGGATCTGCACCAGAGTTAGGATTTATAGGATATTTTTGTTTCGATTGGCTGTATGTTAGAACAAAATAGGCTTATTTACACATTACCTGGTAACTGACAAGAAAATTATTAGACTAAACTAAACTTCCCTCACTTCAGAAGCACAGAAGACAAGAGCTTCCACAAGAACGTGTAGACTCTTCCCCTGACAGCTTTAGCTCATATATATATGTATATATACACATACCCATCAACAGGAATCTCAAAACTGCAGGATGTTACTGATAGAGAAAAAGAAAAAGATCAAGTCTTACTTCAATATTCTTGATATTCTATCCCAGTTTTGTATTAATTCAACAGTTCATTGCAAGTCTAATGTTCTCAATGTTCAAAAAAATATATACTTTCTCTCATTTGCCCTTCCTGATATTCTATGCCACCTGCACATTTCCTGCAATGCATTTTAAACATGCATCCATTTATAGGTCTCTGTACATTTCATCATTCAGACAAAAGCTAGCACACAATACAAAAGCAGTGAATGTATTTTAAGCATGCTGAAAAGAAGGTAGCTGTAAAGCAGGTCAGAAAAGGAACTCTAGTTGGTGACGACAGTGCAAAGAAGTTGCTGGTTAAAAATACACCTATTTATGTGATATGTTTGCGTATGGCTTTTTTGTGTTTAATGGTGTGTCTAATGTTCAGATGTGTTTATTTTCCACGATATGCTTCTGTTTATGTGATAAATGGAAGTTGTGGATGCCCCATCTCTGGCAGTATTCAAGGCCAGGTTGGACATGGCTTGGAGCAACTTGGTCTAATGGAAAATGTCCCTGCCCATGGCAGAAGGGTTGGAATCAGATGATCTTTAAGGTCCCTTCTGACCCAGACCACTGTGTGATTCTATGAAACTTTTTATACTATTTCCCAGTTCTATACGATTTGTTATTTCCTTGTGCTAAATTGCCTTCTGTTTGCCAAGCCTCTGTAACAAGAAATGATGCAGAAGGACTCTGTAAGTTCTGGGGTTGACGGTTGAGAGACAAAAGAACACAAAACCTGCCATCATCAAAAGAGAGTATGCCTGCAATAGCCACTCTAGCTCTTGAAATTGCAAGCTGAAAGAAACCATGCCAGGAAAGCCAAGCCTGAACCTTCAAACACAAACCATTTCCCCATTTATGAGGGCTTCATGTCAAGGCAATGTGCTCACAGAGGCTGGCTGCAGCTGGCAGCCCACAGCACACCTGCAGTGCCACGCTCCTGGCTAGCCACTGATAGGCTGTATGACACAGGACAGATAATGCATCATCTTTGCTAATTACAACAAAATATGTATAATCAGCGTAGGAAAATGCCTGGGTAAAAGCGCTGCCGTTGTTTCTCACTGTATCTCTGTTTTCATTTGGCATCATTTATATCATCTACTACTACACATTCCTCTTTCCAGCGCAGACAATACGGTGAAGAACATAAGCTCTTCTATTTTGGATTCTGTTTTGGCTCATGCACAATCAACCCATTTTCTATTCTGGAACTGTTTATTTCCAGAGATGATTCATGAGCCAGAAAGAATACCACTTGCTTGTCAGATGCCAAGGAGAACTTACAGGAATGGCAATTAGAATGGTTTTTTATTGTGGTGAGTGCAGTTGATATGGAGCCTGGAGAAATAACTGAAACACAGCCTTTCAGTGACATTTTTGCTGTTGTTTTATAACCACACTTCAAGGTTTTTTATCTAGGTGATGAAAACAGAAGGCAGATGAAAGCAGAATAAAGCCAAAAAACCCAGCAGCCCACCTTGCCAAGTTCATGCCTAGATGGCAGACATGCCTTACTTCTGTGGATTTGCTTTCTTTACTGTATCTCATATTATGCTAAATGATATACTACATATTCTAGTGCTTAAAAGGAAAAAAAAATTGTTGGAGGAGTTACTGGTGATCTTCTATTCTGTAAAGCATCAGATATACAGATAATCATCTGACAATAAGTTGTGTATTGTGCACATGTGTGCACTATGAATAGTCCTCCTGGTTTCAATGCAATCATCAACAGTATGAGAAATTAATCACACACAAGCGCGAGGGTTTGTACAAGTCATTTTACATGTAGCATTTATCGGTACAGCACCTGAGGCAAAGAGAAAGACTAGAGACGCTGGAATCAACAAAAGGAAAAAGTCAAATTATTGAGATTCGAGCATTTATTGAAGTTCCATCAGCTTAGCCAGCAGCTTTTCCTCTGCTTACTGAATTTACATTTTTGGTCTGCAAAGCTCACAAGCTTTGCTAGCTTCTACAACATAATATGGTGTCTTTACATGAGCAGTTCTTAACTGAGATACTCTTAACCAATTCATTTCATAAAATGAACTTTAAAAAATACCAGTCTAAATCTTTCAACTTAGCTTCAAAGAAATGCTAACTTTTAATACTTTGTAAACTACTGACCTCAGTTGGTCCCTATTCGTTTGGGTTTTTTTCCTGGTAATAAATCGCCTTACAGCTTCAAGCTTCGGCATGATTGTCTGACCAGATACATGTTGGAGATGGAGGGATGCTTTTTTCCTTGCAAACACATAGCTCGGAAGGGATTACTTCAGTTTCTTCCCCACCCTTTCTAGAAAAAAAATATCCCCTTTGAACTCATACAAACCAGAAAATGCCAAGTAATTTTGTTTCAGAGAAATATGTGTAACTAAAAAAGCCGTACGTGAGCTAAAATGGAATTAAGCATCTAAACCTACATAGATACAGTATTATTTTAGCCTGCTGTCTTTGGTGAGATGACTGACTGTAAGTGCCACTATGCTTTTCCCTTATTCACGGGAAAAAATGGGAGAAAAACAACTCTGTTAAAAAATACAGTAAAGTATCTATCTTGTTGCAATTGGCTGAAGATTTCAATACACAAATTTGGGAAGGCACAGCCTAACATATCAGGTAAACGTGACTGTGCTGGATGTACGTTTTCCCTCGGAGCGTGGATCTGCTCCCATCTCGACTCGACGGGTGACCCGGAGGCCGGGCAGGGGTTGCTGTCTCCCCGCTCCGGGCTGACCCGCTCTAGACGCTGTGGCCCAGCTCCACCTTCCGGCTCGGCGGTGACCGGGCCGTGCTATCTGACAGCAGGAGAGGAGGCCGGAGATGAGGGGAGAGCGCCTCTCCACAGCCATAGCCACAGCCGCCCCCGAGGCTCCTGCCCGCGCGTCACAGCGCGGCGCCACCCCCCGGCGCTATCAGCGCTCGGGCCTACAGCGGGCGGGCGGCTCCACGCCCGCCGGCCCTTCCCGTTCCGCCCCAGCGCGCTGTGCAGCGCCCTCTGCCGCCGGGCGGTCCCGGAAGTGCGTACGAGGCCGGCGAGGGCCGCGGTCCGGTCCCTTCCGGGCGGCGGCGGACCGCGGTGAGGCCCGTCATGAGCGACGTGGTGGAGCGGACGCTGAGCGTGCTGCCCGGGCTGCTGGGGCAGCACGACCCTGGCGCCGGGCCGGGGGGCGGCGGCCCTGGCAGGGCATCGGCCACCTCCCGTCTCGGGAGCCTCATCCGGAGCATCACGGCGCTCACCTCCAAGCATGTACGGGCTGCGGGCGGCTCACCGGAGCGGGCCCTCTGCTCCTCCCGCCGCGCAGAAGCGGGCGTGGGGCGGGCCTCCCTCTTCTCCCTTCCCACCCCTCGGTTGTCGCTGCGGTGCCGGCGTGGTGCTATGGGCCGTGTGCGCGGTGCCGGTCTCCCCTCAGCCGCGGGGCTGGGTCCTGCCTGGGGTTCAGCCTCCGGAGCCCGGCGGTAAACCCCACTGCAGCGCGCGTTCGAGGGCTGTCGAGTTATGTGTTACCTGTTCGGTGCGGCGTGGGCAAGCGCAGTACTGCCGAGAAGTATTGCTGCCCACGGTGCTTGCGGCAGGCAGCCCGGTGTTGCTGCTGAGGCGTACGCTGGTTTTGAGAAGACTGGAATATTGTGAAATGGACACGTCTTTGACGTTTGTTTCATAGTTTGTCTCCAAAATTTATGCAAGGTTAAAATCAGTTGATTTTTTTTCTAGGAAGAAGAAAAATTAATCCAGCAGGAGCTAACCAATTTGAAAGCAGCAGTTTCAGCCCCCACCACAACACTTGTAAGTGTGGTTAGTGGTTACAGGCTGTGGGAAGTGCTGGAAAGCAGTGTTCTCACTCTTTTTGCTAGGTGGAGTGTGCAGGTTACCTGCATTATAAGGAGACATAATTATCAGCCTTAAAAGGTATCAGTGTCTGTGGTTGTGCAGTGTGGTTAAAATAGTGAGAACACTGTGATTCTGTGTGATGTGAGTAAGCTGTTACAGTGTGGTGTGCAGAGACTGTCATCCTGTAGTGTCTGAAATAGTGCAGACAAAAAAGCTAGGTGATGAACTGCTGCCATCAAATAATGTTCTTTGCAGGCTGACATTAGTTTTATCATTGATTTGTGTTGTATAAGCAGCTGTACTTTGTGATATGCACTGTTTGTCATGTCTGAATTGCAGGAGTTGATATACTCTTGTTTGAGTTTGTTAATGCATATCTCAGTCCCACGAATGAGAGTTCTTGAACTCTCTTACATAGGGAAAACCCATCCTAGGTCAGTGTAGTTATTGGTAAAATACAATCTGCGTTAGCAGCGTGATCGTCTTAAGACTTCAGTTAATTCATATTGTTTATGTTAGGCATCATTAATCTTTATCACATGTATGCTAACCAAAATAAGATAACATCTCTAAGTGTAGAGTATGGGGAATTCTGCTTCTATAGTCAGAAATTAGTTGATTCACAGAAGAGGTTCATAGCAGAGGAGAAGTTACAAGTACCCTGATTTTAGCAAGTAATGTGAAGTGCATATATGTTTCTGTCAGATGAAGTCCTCTACTTTGTTACAGCAGTGAAGAAGAGAATAAGACATGGCTGACTTGAAAATCTCAATTATTTATTTTTTGTATTGCAGAGACTAATGAAAGAATGTATGGTGAGACTCATCTATTGTGAAATGCTGGGATACGAGTCTTCCTTTGGATATATCCATGCAATCAAGCTTGCCCAGCAGGGAAATCTCTTGGAGAAAAGAGTTGGTATGTGCGTGGAGCTATAGCCTTTGCAGTATTCTCAAATTGTGTTTTTAAAGTTTCTTAGAATTTATAATTCATGTAAAAATACAACTTAAAATGTGCCTCTGCTCTCTTGGCCTTGTTTCGTAGTCTCTCACAACTTTTTGAAAATGACTAACTCGCTGGTTTGTGAGTTGCTTGGTATTTGCTTGTAGAACAGCAGGCAGAGGGAATCACTGTCATCATCAGTTGTTCTTTCATTGTTTTGAACTGTGGCAGCACGAAAATAATTTGAGTATTTGCTAAAAAGCACATCAAGCTGAAAAAGAGTTTCTGTCAGGATCTGGTTTCTTTTCAAGTACATAGTACCAGTCTAGACAAGGATGCAGATATTTTTGGTTTTGGTGCTTGTAGGATTTCTTTTTTCTTAATTTAGACACAGTAGTAGGAAGTGAGGCGAATCGGGAAATCCTATTTGCAGAATTTCCTGAGGAAATTTGAAAGGCTGGTTCAGCTGTCTTTGAACTTTCATGCTGTTGGGATTTCCTTGCCTGCCAGTGTGGCTATTAACTTGTTTCCACTAGATTTAGTTTGAAGTAGCTGTCAGCCTGTCTCATCTGGAGGATCTCCTTGCAGTTGCTGATTCAACTGCCTACTGAAGACATTCCTTCTTGTTTGCAGAGAAAATGGTTTCATTCCAAGCAATGTCTGCATACACGGAAGGCAATGTCTTGTGGGATATGCTTGTTTGATATCCTTTGTTTGAATTTTATCTGGATCATCTACTCATGTATTGGAGTTTCTGAGAGAATGCATTACAAGTGATGGTTTAAAGTTGCTTTAACCCTGAGTTACAAAAGCCAGTGCACAGATGCTGTGGGAGGGATGAAGAAATTCTGTCTTCACCAAACCTGGGAGGGCAGGTAGTAAGCAGATACGAAGAAAACTCTGTGACCTCTCTAAGCGTCAAGAACCAATGTGTCTTGCTAGTAGTCGGGTTGAGACCTTTCCATACTAGGGTTCTTTTTGAGAAGCGTTTGGTGAAGCAGCATTGGTTTATATTTTTTCTTTTTTTTTTTTAATGTAGGTGGCTTAATGTTCTCTGGACAAAAAGCCCCTTAAGCTTTCATCTGGTAAAAGGATGTTATCAAGTGTGTGGGCTTTTTTTATTGTGTGGGCTTTCTGGTGTTGTTTTGTGCAGTTTTATGTGTTAGATGAGGATAACTTTGTCAGTTCTCAGTGCAATTTACTAAAGTTTTTATTAACGAATTGTTGTCAGTTGATCCAGTCATGATGGGTTTACCCTGTATTTTTACCCATTGTGAGCCTCAGTGAATGAGAGTGAACTGTGTTTTTGTAGTGTACTAAGCTGATCAAGTTTCACATGCAGATAGACCAGTCTGGTAGCCCAGACAATACTTATTTGTATCTAAGTTGTTCATTTTGATCCCTGAGCCTTGAATGAACCAGGGTGGATCTTTTTTAAGATGTGTCTGTGTAACTCAGATATTGTCATGAGTTGGCATCCTCCCCACACTGCCCTCCCCCCTCCCCCCCCTTCCCCCCCCCCCCCCCCCCCCCGTTTTTTTCCCCTACTTTAAAAGGGGAGGGGGGGTTGAAGAAAAAGGTTTTTTTTTTGGGTTTTTTGATTGTTTTTTCTCGGTT
>WYDI02037046.1:26822-41034 GCA_009867235.2 Psittacus erithacus | reverse complement strand
CTGCCTAAGAGCTCATCTCAGTCTCCCCTCTGGCAGGTTAAAGCCATTCCCCTTGTCCTCTCCCTACAGGCAGGCCTCTGTCTTATAAAAAGCCCCTCTCCAGGTTTCTTGTAGCCCCTTTAGGTATTGGAAGGCTGAAATCAAGAAAAATCAAGAAAAACATTTCAAGGGAAAAAACCCCAAGAAAATCAGGGAAAACACTGGTCTTACCATGGACCAAAGGACACAGCAACAACTAAACTCCTCGTGGAATTTTTTACAAGGCAGCTTCTCTGTTCATAAGTACCAAACACAGAGTAAAAGAACTGTAAAGCAGAGATCTTGAACAGAGCAATGTTATCTGTCACTTTTCTCCACTGCATAAAAAAGATTCCATCTCTCCTTTTTTATTCCTGGCATATTTAGAGCTGGTTTGGGGAAATTCTGCAATGTGAGCATGTCTCATTGGCATAGGTGCTATTCTGTAGTCATATTTGCTCAACTAACTCTAAGTGATGCCACCTCACACACAGGCAGGAAATGCTCTGCCTTCACTGCGTTGCTGTGGCATGAACTAGGAGGACATTGTATAAGTGTGCCTGTGTAATCTCCTGCTGTATTCTTGTCCCCTGATTTTTCAGTTGCTCTTTTAATTGCATCTGTACCGGAGTTCTTCTTGGTTCTCCTTGAGCCTCCTTGTTCATGGTGGTTCATTCTTCGTTCTTGTTGTCCCATTTAGCGAACTCTTAAAAGGAAACACAAGAAAACTGATATTATTGACCTCCAACACTGAATATCATGGTTTAAGAACTGCTGTTACCACTCTGATGTCTCAATGTGTTGTCATGTCAAGCAGAGCTAAAGTGGAAAGCTCACTGGTCTCCCACAGTGATGCAACTTTTCCATAGAGTTGCTCTCCTCACCAAGCTTTTTCCTGAAATGACCCAGCTCCTGAGCCTTCTCTTCCTGCTGCTGGTGAGCAGCCTTATACACCTACTTGAAAGTGCTTCAGACCATGGCTTGATGGGGAGTCAAGGATTCTCACAATGTCCCACTGGCAATTTACCCACTGACTTCCTCCTCTTAAAAACACTAGTGTTGATTTGCGAAGGGAGGTTCTAACCTGCTCTTTGGTTTTTTTTTGTTTTCTAGCATTCAGGACACACAGAGATTATGTCAGAGAGCATGAGGTGATGCAGCAGCTGCCAGAGAGCTCAGAAGTATTAAGCCTGTCTCAGAAAGCTCCCTACTTGGTCCACAGAGCTTGGAGAAGGGCACTCAAGGCAGAAAGTCCAGGGAATGCTGAGAGTGGGCTGGTCTCTGCAGAGCTGGAAGCAGCTATGGACTATCTGCCATCAAGGAACCTCAGGTTAGCACAACCCAAGGTGTAATGAGCATTGTAAAGCAGGTGTGACCACCAGGGCAGAACATGTGGGACACCACTATGGGCTCTATCAGCTCTTCCTGCCTGGGAAGGAGCCTCTGTGGGAAAGCAGGGATGGCTACAATACAAGCCCTTATAATATTGAGACCCCGAGTATGATTTTGGGATATATGTTACATCCTGTTTAATCAGTTACCTTGCTAAAAGTGATTTTAAGTGTGGCATGTGTTTCTGTACAGCTTTGAATGTACATGGCAGTGCATTTTCTATGCTGGGTAGGAAATGCAGCTAGATATTCTAGGAAGCCTACCTGGTAGCCTTTGTTATAAGATATAAAAAGAAAATAGAGTGCTGCTCAGATGACTTGCCAGTAAGGACTGAGTTACCACGCATGGTCATGATTCATTGACTTGTGCATTTCTGTCACCAAGAAATATAGAGAAGCAAGTCCATGAGAGCAGGACACACAAGAAGCCTTAAGCTCTTAGCATGTAAATATTTGTAAAGCAGACAGTGAGGCCTATGCATTAGGGTAAACATAAATTCTTCTGGTTTATTCTCACATGCAAGTGTATTTTATTCAAACCCTAAGCTGTGTGCTGTGTAGCTGCCACTAATAAACAGTTTCTTTACAAGTAATCTCTAAAGAAAGATTGCTTCCTACCTACCCTGGCATGTTGCTTTCAGGCACATCACTCTTTACTTCACTGACTTATTCTTTCTTTCTTTGGACATGGTAAAAACTGTTAATCTGGGAATCTGTATTGTGGAGAAGGCAGGTTTTCAAACCAATGATGCAAAGAGAATCGTGGAAGGCATAGATAATTTCAGTTTAAATCCAAAGGTTTTTATTTAGTCCATCAACCTTTACTATGATTCTGAGAGGGAATGAGCATATCCATGCGGTCTAACTTGCAGTACATAAACTTGGGGTCTCTATGGAAAGAAGTGGACTCTCATTTCTTAGAGTTACTTTCTCAAGTCTTGTCTCTCTGAGTACAGAGTGTGCCAGAATTAGCAGAGCCAAAGCATTTTACATTAATTCCTTCAATGTGAGGGTTTTGCATTAGATTGAGAAGGATGTGATCTGCTCTCGCTCTTGTTTCACTGGGAGTGAGAAATTACATGCTTGTCAACTGTTAACCAGATTCAGATCTCTGAGCTGGGATGCTCATGGTTTTCATTGACACGACTTTTAGATGCCGCTCCAAATCATAACTGACAATGTGTCCATCGTTCATGCCATGAGCCAAAAAGCCTAGATATCTTCTTCCATCAGTATTTCCTTCATATAGGGAAATAGGTATGCCCCTATTACTTATGTATCATGATCTGAACTTATCAATAGACTGAACATTCATTTATAGCACACACTGTGCACTTCCTTTGTCCTCATTGTTCATGTGCAAGGAAATTACCTGAATTAGCTGTAACAGGTTTGGTGTTGATGAAAAGACTTATATATGTAAAGAATATTTTCAAGGAGCTCAGTTCCCTACAAAAACCATTCTGTTATTGACTTGGACTTGCTGCTTGATACTGTTTTCACTTGGTTCCTTTCTCACTGTTTTCAGGGATGATTTATGGTTGCTTATTCAGATCAGAAACCCAAGCCTGAAGGAGGCAAGTACAGGTATACAGACTTGGGCAGGACAGGCAAGCAGACGCCTGGATGTCTGTAGCAAATAAGAATCCTTATTATTAATACATCTAATACATTCTAAATATATCACTACTAAAATAATAAAATATCTGATTCCAAATGAATTAATTTTTAGATGATACAATTTATTACAGTGCTTGAAGATTATTTTGTTCCAGAATCAAAGTAGGCTGCTCTATCTGCTCTCTTTTTACATCACTCTTATCTTCTGATAGACTTAACTGAATTCTACCTATTGACTAAAATGTGCCTTATGCCCTCATTCTTGTGGATTAATACTCAACAAAAGCAAAATAACATTAACAGAATCACAGATTTCTTACAGAAATGACTGTTCCTGCCACTTTGATATTCTGGGATGATGGAATAAGTTAACATTTTGTTTGTCTTTCTTACACTGGCGCTCAGCGGCCTGGAAATCTCCCTGTAATATATACTGTTTTATAGATGGAGACACCGAAAACCAGGAACCAAGTCTGAGCAGGGGAGTGAACTCCCATATGACTATTACATCATGCAGAAGTATCACCAGCCTTTCTCTCTCTTAGAAGAGAGCAGTCACACCTTATTACTAAGGAGCAAACTAGAGTTTTTGTACAGCTGGGACAGGGCTGAGTTTAAAATTACAGCCTAAGACAATGATGAAGTAGTCTCATTTTGGAGAAAAAACTCTTCCATTTTGCTTACCTCATAAAACTGATGACAGAATAATTCTGATGATTCTGATACTTCTGGGTGAGCCAGGGTGTCATGAGTTCATTTGTGAGTGCAGCAGTATTGTTGGGCTTCAGACACTAACCCAACTCAGCATCTCAGTAGAGGCATAGCCAGGGAGAGGATACCTTCAAGTCAACAGTTACAACCAACTTAGTTACAATAAGGACTTGTGGAAGAGAATTCTGGGTTATCGTCTCAGACCTCCACCATCATGTAACCATGGATGAATTCTCTGTGATGCCATTAATAACATAAACAATGTACTATCAGATGTTATACTATCAACATGGTCAACATACTATCCCAACTGCATGGAGCAGCAGTAAAGATATGTAGATTATTTGAGAATTGTGTACTTGCTGTGTATGTATGGCAGATGTAAAGTATTACCAGAACAGGTCCTTTTAAGTAAGCAGAAGTTGCTTTAAAGACAATGAAGGAGTGGCATACACACTTAGATCAGGCCAGGATTTCAACTGATTTGTTGGAAAACAGTCTTTAGACTTTCATTGCTGTTCATTCTTGCTTATCCTAAGCAATAGATATACACAGGAAAAGAAACCATAAAGCATATTTACCTTCATGATCCAGGTCAGAAGCCAGGATGAGAACAAAGACACTCCTTGGTGCTGATAAGGACTGCTTTGTGGTTGAAACTGGACCCCTGATGTGCAGTGCCTTGTTTTATGTGGTGGGGCGGGAGGAGTCCCTGGCCTCCACACTCTCCTTTTATCAGCTGGGAGCAACTGCTTGAGTCTGCTAGTGGAGATTGACTCTTGATGGGACAGAAGGCTAAAAAGGCTTCTTGAGGAAGTTTGCTTCGTGAGGGAGTGTCCTAATTTTAGGAAGAATGAAAACTAATACTAATCAAGTCAATAAAATTAGCTTTTTATTCCTTTAGATATACATTTATATAGATATATGTGTGTGTGTGTGTGTGTAAATATGTCCTATGTTATTTGCAAACCAGACAGGTTTGCAAAGGTGTTAGTAAGTGAAACTCAGTAGACTACGAGTTCTATTAATCAGTCTAGCTTCCCTCTCTGGAAAGAACTTGAGATTATGGACACTCTAGTCCAAATTCAAACAGCAGTTACAGTTCACATCTAATCATTCAGCTACTTAGTAACAATAAGAACTTTATTTTTTGGAATCATATATTACTTGTTTTTATATATATATATATATATAGGAATCGTATATACATGTATCACTATACAACCACAGACAGACCCTCATTTGCACACCAGGACATTCAGGGCCACCACCAATATCCTAAAAGCATGGGGCGCTTTGCAGATTCATTTGATTCCACACAGAGAATCTGATACAAAGCCACAGAGCCTTTATTTTTCTTGTGTGACTTTCCTGAGGCTCTGTGTGTTGGCCAGTACTTTCCTTACAGACACCAGAAGGGGGGAAGTGAAGCCTTTTGGTGATTAAAAACTGTGGGACAGGTTACGTTGTACAACTACTGCAAGAGCAGTATACAGGTGAGAAAAGGAACCCCCTGCAGCTTTTGAGGTCAGATGAGCAACAGCCTGAACTATTTTTGGTCATTCCTTGCTATTTACCATGCAAAAAGTTGAAAATCCTGGAAAACAATGGAAGCAATAATAGTTAGAGTGAGCTTTGCTCATTTCTAATGTTCAGATTATTTCATGCTAGTGACAGCTCGGTATTTCTACCAGTGACAGTAATTGTAAGACATGCTCCTGGTCTAATGCAACACTTTGAACCTCTCCACAGGATTTCAGTGAAGTCACCTCAGACCATTCCTGAGGTTCTTCACGTAGACAAAGGGTACAGAGGACACAGCTGCTGAGTGTTCAGCCATATGAAAAGCACCACTCAGCTGAGAGTCTCCGTCCCTGGTAGGGTTAAATAAGTTTCACTCGCACATATTCAACTGCTGTCTATGAAGCATGAGTCAGGAGGAACCCTGCTTGACTTCAGTCTCTTTGGGGAACAGGCAGACTTGGCAGCTCAAGAAAAAACTTGTTTAAGGATTGAACAAAAGACAGGCAGATGGAAGCAGTCCTCCCACAATGTCACTTCTAAAGTCACTTTTAAGATTAGAAATGCACTTTAGCAGAGCCTGTCACCTGCCCTCCCGTCTGTTTACTGTACACATTACAAAGTGCAGTTATTATTGCCTGCTCTCTTTCCCAGACCTGGGTGTACCTTGTTAAAAGACCTTATGGAAAATGCCTAATGTAAACCAAGCTCCCTCATCTGAAAGCCTGTCAGCTTTCTATCTATTGTTCAGCAGAGCAGTGGTTATCTGACACTGCATACCAGGGAGGTGAAGCGAATGTCAGCTCCTTTAAAGGCACAGCTACCTGGAGCATCAAAGATTGAGTCTGCCCTTCATATGTGGTTACATGAGGTCTTTTTCAAAGTCATTACCCATGACTCATTATATTGCCTAAATGGTTTTGGCTATTTCACACTGTGTCTAAATTCCACATAACACCTACCCCTGAGGCTTTTTATATAAAGGTAACTGGGCTCTTGCATGTATGATAAAACATGCTGGTCTGCTTTGCATATTTGTCTGCTCTTCAGCCAGTTTGCCTCACAAGGCCAAAGGCATGCTCCTGACTCAGGCCCAGCATCTCTTACTCTTTGTAGGAGTTCGGTCTTTAGCCAAGTATCCAGAAGGGACTCAAGGTAACTCAGTGGCAAAAGAGACTCTGCAAAGTACTGAGGGCAACTACCAAGCCAGAAGTGAAATTTTAACTTCAGTTCAGTATTAAATCAGAAAACTCTTTAACTTAGAGGTGTTTCTCCATCTCTGAAGCTTCTGTGTCTCATGTCCTGTCTATTTTATGGCATATGCAAAGAGCAAATAACAGTAACAGCTGAAGTTTACCTTGCAAAGGGAAATGCATAGCCAGAGTCAAGCTAGAATGAAAGAACCTGACTTTTAGAAATTCAGTTTTTACATGCTCAGTCAGTTTGGTTTAAGGGTCATTCATCTTCCTCCCAGACCTTCTTCTTCAGAGCTGTAGAGACACTCAGAGGGGAGAGCTTTTGCACCATCTTGAGGAAGGAACTACTTGGTTTGTCTCTCCAGATTCTCCTCTGTGCAGGAGGGCTGATTGTGTGAAATCTGATTGCTGGTGCTTTGTGGCACATTTGCACCAGCCCCAGTAACGCTAAGAGAATCGCTGAGAAAATTCCTCCAAAGCACCCTGTACCAGTCAAGCCACATCTAGTCCCAGGGAGCTGGTCCTCCTCAGTCCAAACACACTTCTGGAGAGATGGCTGAAGTCCATTAGAAACTTTCAGTAACCAGAGGGCAACATTTTTATCACAGCATTGAAGTCTGTTTCCTTCCTGCTCCCACTTTTGAATAATTTGCAGCTGAAAACTCATTTCACTTGGTCTTTCAAACATGAAAGTTGGCCTTTGATATAGAACTAAGCATGGAGAGCTCTGACTCAAGAGGAATGTATTTATTAAAGCTAGAAACAATAGAAGCAAGGGTGTTAAACTGACTACCAACACCATGTTTTTAAACTACTGCCTGAGTTTGCTAAGGTTGTGTATAAAGCTTCAACTTACGGATAAATACCAAATCTTTTCTTTATTAGAGCTGTTTCTTTTATGCAGCTCTTCCCAAATCAAGAGTTAGGTATTCTAATAGCTTTCATTTATTAACAGCTTTTGAGCCCCTTTGCTCCCCTTGCCAATGGGAATTCTGTAGCTGGCTAAGAAGCGTCCTAGGATGCAGGCAGCCAAAGAAAGAAACTGAGGAAGCTTCCAGCCCCTGCATTGCCTCAGTCACCTTTGAACTCTTCCCCAGAAGGCAGGGGTTCCTATATGGAGGGAGATGCTGAAAAGCTTCAAGGGAACAGTTTAGTACAAATGCGGAGATCATCATTCCTATCTCATTGAACTCCGCTGAGGATTCAGTGATGTGGATGTACAAATTCATTGTGGCTCAACTTCTGTTTCATCCTAGAGCCCCAGTCAAGTTAATTTACTTCTGGATTTCCTTCCAGAATTGAAAGGAAACCAGGGGACATGTTCAGCCTTGAGAGATGGACATGAAACTGTACCCAGTTTCTTCTAATGCTGCTCTAGTAGTTCTTATATCTTCAGCTGCCTGAAGGCAGACTATCTGTACTTTTGGTGTCAGGCCCTAGAGACACAACTGTGGCAGGCTACAACACAGCCCACTATTATTTCAGGCATTTCCAGCTGAGAAAAGAAATAAAAGAGCAATCACAGTGATCTCGAGACAGCCACACAGGGCCCAAGGCTATGCAGTGCAGACTTGAGCCAGACTGCATCAGCTGGCCAAGGAACTTGGATTCTCTTCCCCCTATGGTACATAAAGGCAGGATCTCCATCAGCTGGAAGCAGTCTGGCACAGTGTATCACAGCCATTCCTGTCTTCCTGCTGGGAATGTGGAACAGCACAGTACACAGTACAGTACTCAGAGGAATGGGGTTCAGAGAGCTTTTGTGCTGCTCAGTTTTACAGTCTCATGTGAAACTGCTGTCTTGGTGTTAGTCTGGGGGTTTTTGGTCTAATGGAGTTTATGTCCTTCACCCATGCTGAATGTACAGAGAGCCAGGAAAATCAGAAACAGATTCCCTGGAACAACAGGCTCCCTGAAGCTGCAGTCTCCATTCTCCAAATCATGTCTGCTGCCCCCCTTATTCCTAATAGTCATGTAGGACATCCTGAACAGTGACCAAGTGTAGGGCAGTGCTGCACAAAAGGAGATAAAATCAAGCTGTCTGACTTGTAAAGTTGTACTGGTTTAGCCTTAGAATTTCAGTGGGAATAGTTTTTGGCTGAGTTTTTGGTTTTCTATCTGGTCTTGAGGGAGCTTCCAGTTCCCTGGCTGTGAAGCCTGAACTGCGGCCAAACTCAGAGCCCCATATATCCAGCTTCTGAAGCTTTTAAGTTGAAGACTCATTCTCTGTGTGCATCACTGTGACAAAGCAGTACAATGAAGAACACTGAAAGGAGGAGACGATTGCTTCTGATAGGGCCAGAACACCAAGGAAAGAAGCCCATCCTGCTTAGTTCAGCTGTGCCCTTCCAAACCACCACCAAGTGACTCTGGGCACATGATGGCAGCTCTGCTGAACGTACTTTCCCTAAGGAAGCAGGATGAGTGACATGAGCCTGCAAACACAGCACATGGGGCGTGAGAACACTGTGCAGCCAGATGTGACTCATGGGCTACCCCAAGGAAACAGGAGCCGCTCTGAAACAGGTTGTGGGGCATACACTCAGTGACAGCAATGCTCTCTTCAGCTTCATTCTCACTCTGCCTGTTAGCTGTAATAAAGCAATCAAATGTCTTTAACAGGTGAATTATGCATTTGGGGACATTGGCCTACTTGCATTTGCATAGAATTGGGGGTAACAGCTTTGTATTATTCTTTGTTTTTTAGTAAAGGTTTGAAGCCTGCCTGTGGTAAAGTGCTTAACAGTGACGGGGTGCTTTCAATACACAGAATAAGCATTAGATATCAGAAACAGTAACTGAAAAAAGACCTTCCAGTCACAAGGATCCAATAGGGATAAACTTGGAATCTTTTTAGAGAGTCATTGCTGAGACAGAGAAAGAAACATACATCTGTGTAAGTGCAGATGACTTTAATGAGGCTGTACAGCTAATAATAGATTCTACTAGTTGCAAAGCTGTAATACAGTTAAGTACAAATGTTTCTACTTTCTTGTCCAACTAAAGATGCTGTGCTGATGCACCAGCACCACCCAGTAACACTTCAGTTCCTTCCAAGATTATTTTTATAGACGTTCCTCTGGTGAACAGTCTCTTAAAGTTTTTCACCCTTGGGAAGTCTGAACAAGGCTTTGTGTTGAAGACAGAACAAACCAGCCTGGGGTCTTGCATCATATTCTCATTGTTGCCATATTTTCTTTCCTATGCACATCAGCAGCAATTTCAAATACTAGTTCAAGTGTCCTAGCTTATGTGAGGAAAGCCACATTGCACATCCAGACTTGGAGGAGTTGGACTGGACACTGATCCCTTAAGGCAATATGCTACAGTAACAGTCTGATCTGATGAACCCAGTCCCAGCTCCTCAGATCTGGGAGGCAGCAGAGGCTGATGAGTGAATGAATGGGGACTGCATGTCCTGAGCACATGCTGGATCATTGTGGAGGCTCTATGTGTTGTCTGACTTAAAACATGCATTCTGCATGGACTTGCCTTTTTTCCAGTGGCATAGTTACAGACTTGGGCTCAACAAGAGGACCAGCAAAGGTAAATCCTGCTCTCTGTCCTCATGACTCAAAGCAAGCGGTGACTTCCCACGTATTCTTACACTGAACAGTCAGAATGCCAAGAGCCTTTTATGATGCCATAGGCCAGCAATGCAGTTTTGGTTGTCAGGAGCCCCTAAACAAAACACTGACATTCTTGTGTTGATCCAAGGTTTCTAGCTCACTTTTTGATTACAAACTGGCCTGGAAAGAATTAACAATAATTTCCCTGCTGCCTTGCATCAAATTCTCCTACAAAATATCTGCAGGTAGCTAGAAACAAATACCTCCCAAGGTATAGAAGCATGAGAAACATCTTCTGCAGATGACAAGACAAGCAGGAACAAATACCTCTGCTGGTGGCTGTATGTAAAGTTAGCAATGGTTATGGCACAGTCGGGAGAAGGAAAGGGGTTAGCTGAAGGGTTTAATATCTGAAGCCACCCTTCCAGATTACTTTATTCAAATCCTGGATCACAAAGGGTAAGTCTTTCTCAGAACATTTAAAAACAACAGAAAAAGCAAACTAATACTGGAGTTCCAGTGCTGTGTTCACTGGTAGTATGGGAGTGCTGGAGCTGGCATGTCACAGCTCTAGACTAAAAAATTCCAGCTACGAGGATATAAAGAACATGTGAAAGCTTCTGCAGCCAAGTGCTTGCAATCCATAAACCACAAACTGTATCTGGGCTTGTGCAGCTGGGAAAGACTGTGATTCATTAGTGAGTGCAGCAGCACATGTACATAGAGCACTCTCTATTCAGAGATGGGTTTGGAGCCTGTGTAACTGCATCACACATGAGCCATTGCCATGGTACAACTGGCTGAGCTGTTCTGAGGGACATAGATGCTGTTCAAAGACATTGTCATAGTTGTGGCATTGAGCTGTAGAGTCCATGACCCGAAGTATTGTATATCTATAACAAACTGTGAGATGAGGCCTGGCAAACAAGCACAAAGATTTAGACCTTTATACCTGCACCTCAGCCAGTGTAAAGTGCTGAAAGGGTAAAAGTCACTATGAAAAACATGGGAAATGGAGATGCATCTTAGATCTTGCTTCTCAGCTGCAGGGACCCGAGCCTGACAGAGCAGACGGCTCCAGACAAAACAAACAGAACAAATACCTGGTCAGAACAAAAGTACTACCAGTAAGCAGTTATCATTGAACTCTAAATTAGTTTCACTTCTTGGAAGTCATCTGTGAGCTGTCCCCTCAACAGAAGGTTACAGTGTGTCTGTGTATGATGTAATGGTTCTGGCATTAACAACCTGCTGTGAGCTAGCTCTGCTGGGATTATTTCATTTACAATGACTGAGTTCATCTATAGCGTTGTCCAAATGAGGACACAGAACTAGAATGAAATTCTTTGGACCTCAGGTCCAGTCCTCCTATCATAAAAAAGATTGCTCATTATCACTTAGGTGATGACCTACCGCCTCAGATCCGGTCTGGTCTGAACCCTGCCTGACTCTGCAGGGCAGTCTGAAGGATAACCTAGGACTAGCTGCATGAACAAGGCTATCACCATTTTCACTCTGATTGTTCATGAATATCACCCAGTTAATAATATAAAATTTGACTTATTTTGATTTTTAGGCTGTCCCCTTTAATATTCAGATGCTCATTCAGCTGGTGATGTGTAAAACAGAAGACAGCAAATATGCAGAGTACAACCAAGTTGTAGTGACTCGACTTTGAGATGCACAAGCAGTGGTAAGTAGTTGAAACCAAAATTTTAACATATTTTTGTCATGGAAGCCCATGAAGTATATGCTGATGGAATAATGCTAATGCCTAAATCTCTCAGTTTCATAATTTCTGTCATTTGGTCTGTTCCCGTGAGTCACACAACACAATCAGACTTAGAATTATAATGAATTTGAAAAGCCAGCAATCATGAGCACTTGGTATTTATAGAATGGAGAAGTGATTACTAGTACTTTCAATCTAACAATTTCAGCTTGCTGAAACTTTTCCATCCAGGACAGTTTTCCACCAGAAAATGTTGATTCAGTGGAAACTCATTGGGCTATTTCTGGTCGATCCTTAATCTCAGTGTCTCTCTTCATGCTGATGTTGAAATGTATCCCACTTAATTGATACTGTGGGTGACTTCTTCTTGCTCATTTTCTTCTTCAGCTCAGACCCAGTGAACTGTATGTCCTTCTCTGGCACTCCAGCGCTATGCTGGAAACATGTAGGTACAACTTTCTTTTGTAACAGTAGTTCCAAGTACTGAAGTTCTGCTTTTACTCCAAAGAAGCTCACAGATATGAACACGTGGTTGTTGCTGCTACATCCCTTCTCAGTTTTCTCCATTTACTGTCAGCTGACATGACCCATGGTGTATAAATTGGATTATCACCATTTACATCACTAGAATATCCCCTCCCACTATCGAGAGGCTCCTCTGCATTCTGAGAATGCCATTATCCATCCTTCCACTTCCAGGGCAACCTCTGTCTGTATTTTGCGTTGCGAAGAGCAACTCCTAAACACGATGAATACTGCTGAATTCTTGTGAATCTTAGCAAGGTCACATCACTCTTGTCTTCAGACTCTGCTAGCTTCTGTGTCTGCTTAATATTGTAGACAAAACTTCCCTTTTTAGTTGTAAAATTACTCATCCTTAATCTTGCTTCAGACTGTCTCAGGCTTTACTTTGCCCTGCCGCTTACTTCTGCTGAAGTGCTAGTTGCTTTTGTCTCATTATAATCACATTGTATTGGATGCAATAGCTGCCTCCTGTGCAGCTTCCCTGGGCCTCATTAACTCATGCTGAAGTTTCATATTTCAGATGCCAGTTTTAGGCTTTGGTCATAATCTTCAAAGTAGTTAATGGATCAAGCCTTAGCTACATTAAAGGCTGAATTTTGATCTGTGAACCATCATGACAGCTGCATTTCCTTGGGGCAATGTAGATTACAAAGCCTAGAAGGAAGTGTGTGGAAGGGAGGAACAAGGCAATCTTCCCTGAGAGCACCAAGTGATGGAAAAAATACTCAGAAGATATTGTACAGACCCAGGCCTTTCAAAACTGAATCACTCCAAACACTGATTTCCCTTCTGTCCTAGCACACAAAACAACCAGCAACACCTCAGCACCATCGGGAAAACAAATGCTGAGTAATTTTGTTTCCTGGAAAGCTACCAGAAAATCTGCTCAAAACTGCTTTAAATTCAAAGTTTCCAAGGAGCCAAGTTCTGGAACATCTCGTCTGTTTTGTCTTCAGTTCTGTTGCTGCTTTCACGGAATGCCCCAGTGCTGAGATTGTTCAGATGAAGCAGAATGAACAACAATATTCAAACAGAAACAACCACACATGAGCGGTATCTTCTTCAAGAGGGACTTTCTGTGAAGCTAATGATAAATACAGTACAGAGTTTACTTTTGAAGATAAACCAGACCTTTTCATTCCTATTTTAAGTTAAATTAGTGTTGTTCAGGCTTAGTGTTTATCCAAACACAGAAGTCCCACTGGTTGGAGGCTTCAACCAACTCAGTTAAACTGGTATAAACACTTCTGTAAAGACTCTTGGTTTAGTTTATGTCAATTTGGAATCTGTTTATGGCAACCCAAAACGAGCTATTCTTATACTTGACTACAAATGTCAGCCAGCTTCTTGCACCGATTTTGACTAAACTGATTTAAAACAGTCTTAATGTAAACTCGCGTAACCTTCCCGTACACTGGAAACTTCCCCGGTGAACTGGCACCTCTAGTGTACTGCATGTCACGTCCTCCCTCTTGTGGCTGACGTGGAGATTCGCAGCGTTGGGAACGCGCATGGAAGCCCTGAAAGGAATTAGGCTGCCCTTAGTCATGACCGGGCAACAGGGTCAGTAACTGGCTGTTATTTTGGTATTCAAAGATACATAAACACGGCTTTATAAAAGAAAATAACAAAATACTTGAAGTTTTTAATCTGGAAAACAGAATTTATAATTATTTTAGAATAAAGTAACTGCTACATTATCAGTAAACATTCCTGTTAAAATTAATATATTACTAGTAATATACTACTGGCACAGTATTCTAATATAGTATATTAATATCAGTATACTACTACTGCTAGTATAGCTTGTGCTCTGGGAGAGAATTAAAAACAAAAGTTGGCAAGGATGGAGAAGAGAAGGCTCCTTAAGGGGAGACCTCAGAGCAGCTCCAGTGCCTAAAGGGGCTGCAGGAAACCTGGAGAGGGGCT
>WYDI02037046.1:0-26667 GCA_009867235.2 Psittacus erithacus | reverse complement strand
GAGAAGCTGTGGCTGCCCCATCCCTGGCAATGTTCAAGGCCAGGTTGGACACAGGGGCTTGGAGCAACCTGCTCTAGCGGAAGGTGTCCCTGCCCATGGCAGGGGGTTGGAACTGGAGGAGCTTTAATGTGCCAGATGAGTCCTCTGGTCTCTTGCTCCACCCTACCCAGGTAAAACTGTCTCTTACACTCAGGCATAGTGTTTGCCTGTTGCACACTGTATTCATTCTGAAGCACAAGCTGAAGGCTGGCATCTCTTCATTTCTTCTCACTACAGATGCAACAATCCTATCTTGTTAGGATCCATCTTTTCTATGAGAGCACCAGCACTGAGGGATGTAATAAAGTTTATCTATAGGCACAGAGGCTCAGCACATGGGAAGGGAAGAGAAAAGCACCATGTAACACTTGGGCAGCAGGGAGGAAGTCCTCCTGTGCCCCTAAATCTGGGTTTAGCATCTCAGGTTGTCCACAGAGAAGTATCTGGGGAAAAGACAAAGGTGATGGCATGGGAAGCAGTTCTCAAGGAGAGGATGGGACTAACCTATAAAACTCCCCTCTTTGGTATGCCAGTGGCACACACTAGCAACCCATGTACCCTGCCTTACATTCAGTAGTGAGGCAGCTGGTGGCAGGGGCAGAAGCTATGTGATCACGAGGGCACCTGGTGCAGCTGGGAGCTCCTATGCCACACAGGAGATATCCCTTGGGAAAACATGGGACAACTCTGGCATGAATGAGAGGGGCTACAGTATAGGTCAGCAGTTAGCCTGAGTTTATTTCTTGTGCTGCTAAAATCTAATGTAAATTAGAAGTGAACACTCAGTGAGAGTAGCTTCTTCAGTTGCCTGGTTCTCGAAGTGCTGACCAATGAGAGCTGGCCAGTATTAAGGACTTTCAAGGTCATGGATGCTCTTTCAAAGCATCACCAGATGAGGTTGAACAGTGTGCTGCACAGGGCAGGAGGAGAGCAAAGTCACCCCCCAGCAGCCTGAGCAGTGAGAGAATTCACTGTACCAAGCAACTGGGCATTGCATGGGTTAATGCAAAATAACACAGCACAAAGAGCTTCTGGTTTGCAGCAGGGTTGCTGGAATACTCAGTGCTGAAATCATTATTACTCAAGATTTCTTCCAAGTCTATTTTCAGTTACGTTGTCCCCAGATTTGGGATATTCTGAACTTTGGGGGATCTGCAAACTACTTCAGTCTAACAAGGCTGTGCCCATTGTCACGGAGCGCCAGTACCAGAGCCCACATCACCCCACAAGCTCACAGGGATGGGGCAGGGCCAACAGCTCACTCCATAAGTCAGGATCGGGTCTCCTGAGGGTGTTGTCCACTGACTGCTGTGAGGTCCGTAGGTAAGAGACAGATCCAAAGTGAAGCTGGAAGGCCAGTCTGGAGGCCAGGATCAATGGGATGCATGGCCAGGTCCAGCTGCACTCATCAGTACCCCTGTAGCTTAGCTTGGGCCAGGGCTGGGCTGAAGTGGAGCTCCTGGGCCCACATGCAGGGACCATGTGAGGCTGGTCAAGGCCAGCAAGGTGTGTTAGTGTCCTCAGGGCCCCAAGACCCAGTGTGATGAGTGCAGGTGACTTCTGGCAATGCCCTCAAAGAAAATGCATAGAGAAGAAGGAAGAATATGAGGCAGATAACTGCCTGGGACCCCAGGAGTCTGCGAAGATGAAGTGGCAAACCTCCCATAGCATGTTTTGGTAGAGACATGGTCAGGAGAGAGTTTGTGCTTGTTACACAGGAGTAAGTTGGGGTGCATTACACAGAGTCAGTATTTGCCTGGTCACCCAGTGGTGATTCAGCCCTAAGAGGAGGAAAGAGGGACACTGAATTCAAACTAACCCTGAGCTCCCTTTGACACAGTTATTCCCATTGCCTGTTAAATTGAAATGTAGGTTGGGAAAGCACATCAAGAGAACAGCTAGGCAAAGGATGAAGCATCTCTTCATACCTAAGGCCACGTAGGTCTTTGATGACCAGTAGTAACTAATCCTTGCTGTCATTCAGGAACAAGATGAAAAAAAGTCATGTTGCTATTTAGCTTTATGCTGGAGTCGTACATCTGGCTTCCTAGTTGGGGCTCCTCCTCTCTCATCTTGGTTATTCCTCTGTGTTCAGGAACAAGTGACAAGTTTCAGGCAAGGAAAGGTAACTGCATGGACATTACCCTGCTGAACAGCAGTGGGATAAGATATTCACTGACTGGACATAATGAAAACTGGTCAAAACTATTGCAAAGTTCATCGTTTTACATGTATTAATTCAAGCCACTGACACACACATTTTGGACATCCTGCTCACATGGTTTGCATTAAAGCATTATGAAATCCCAAATTCTAGTGCCAGATGGTTTTGGGTTACTTTGCTTGTGTAAAGGGGTTTAATTTGGGTGCATGGAAAATGTAAAATATTCTGTTAATAGCTTTAGCAGGACTACACAGTCTGCATTTGCTTTATTCATCAACAGTCTGTCTGCCTTCTGCACATTATATTCCAAGTCATGATAAAACTTCAACATGTGAATTCATTCCTGACTTCCCAGGACTGACTACGCTCTGTGAAGTGCTTAAAGGGGTTGACATGAAAGGAAATATTCCTAAAGACCCACTATGCTGAGAAACCACACAGTGAATAAAAATAGCCCTCTCTTTCCAAGTACATGCCTCCTAAGAATGCGTTGAGTCTGGTCCTGAATGCGAAGTGAGAAAGGAGAGAATGGGTAAAGGTCAAGCATACAGCTGTTGCTCCTGCCAGGAGACATTTTGCTTGCTTTACTTGGTGAGCTGAATGAGCCTTTTAGCGCCTGTTAACAGGGATCACATTTTTCAGATGATCTTTTCTTGGTGCAACAGATGAGCACCAGTATAAATATGGAGCTGAAATGAGACCTGCTGGAATTCACACATCCTGTTCTGCGTGGCATGGGCAGGACAAAGCAGCCCTTGCACTGAGTGTCACACCCCCCTGGACCGCTGTCACAGCACGTCCCGCGGGGCTCCTGCCCTCCCATTAGGCAAATATAGAACAACTTCCCTCAGCCAGTCACACTCCCAAGTGCAAAACGCTGGCCTGGTTAAACCAGCAGCTTTCTAGGATCCAGGACTAAAGCTGGATTGTGTTTTAGGAGAAACCCTTAAAGTTACTTGTTTAACTGGATGTGATTTTAGTTTGAACCCGCTGTAGGTGGGGATGGCAGTGACTTGCTCAGGACAGGCTTGCTTTCAGTGTCCTCTTTGCTTATTTTCAGGAGTAGCACGAGTCAGGCCATGACACATGAACAGTGATCTTGTTCTCAGAGACAGAAAGGGAGAGGCCGGTTTGTGCAGAAGGATTCCCCTGGCTCCGCTCAACACTTCCTGCAGTTTCACTCCCATATATTCCACAGGTATTGTTTTCCTGCAATGTAAAGAGAGGCATTAAACAGGAAAAAAAAAAAAAAAACAAACCCAGGAAATTCAGATTTCATTTTGACAACCACAGTATTGCCAAGGAGTCTGCGTTTGCAGCTGACTGCAATAAATAGACAATCATTGACTTGCGTTACATTTGATCAGTCCCCAAGTTCTCCAGAACAATGACTTGGGACTCATTTTTCTATCAAGGTACTCTTTAAAAAGGAAATGAAACAAAGCCAAACATAGGAGTTTTGCAAGCTGCCATGGAGACCTGTGAGCTCCGTGAGAGGTCTACGCACACCAGTGGTCAGTTACATGAATCTAGAGGCACCATGGCTCTGTGACCACTGATCCCTGTTACATGGTCTCACGTGAGCTTCCTCAGCTCTATCACTTACCAATACAACCAAGAGTAGGTGCTGATGTCAGCTCAGGCTGGGCTTAGGTGGAGGTGGGGAGGAGTAAGAATACTGTCAACAAGTGTGTCAGGCAGCAAGGAGGTGCTGTGATCCTGCTGAGCTCAGCATCACGCCCAGCACTCAGAAAGGCTGACAGCAATGGATTGAGTCATACCCTTGGAGCTGAGTGCGTGCCGCCTGGTTTACATAACTCCTCTCCAAGCTATGTGGTGGGGTAAACTGCAGAGAGGGCTTCTGAGACTTGAAAAGTCAGTGGACTTTAGATATAATGGTAAGATGGAGAAGCACATGAAGCATATATAAAGCTTAACATTGCCTTTAGATACAAGCAGTGCATCTAAATGGGTTTTTTAGGAGCTGTATTAGTGGGTCACACATGTCGGAGCTGTTTGTTACGCCCTTTAAAACCTTGTTCTTCATCCTATGCTGTATCAATGATACACTTCTTGTAAAGACATAAAATTCCCTGTCTTCCTCTGTCTTCTCTCCCACTGATTCCCTATCTATCTTGAGGCTGTCCGAAGAGGGATAGAGCACCATGTATTATTTACCAGTGTTCTCTGGAAAACTCTGGTGGATTGCTTGTGACTCTACCAAATTCTAACCATTTTCATACATTTTCAAGATGAATGTCTTCCCCCACCTGGTTAGACTCATACTCAGTTTACATTGGGACAACTGAATAAAACCAAATCAATTTCCAAGGATGAGAAGAAGTGACTTAGAAGAAGTTCTTATGACCTCTTTTCTGATAACTCCAGTGGGCTTCAGAGTTAGGACTTGCCTACAGTTATTGTCATTCCTCATTTCTGTCTCAAATATACAGTCCTTAAAAATGAAGCATATACACTTAGTCACTCTCTGTGAAAAGTTTAGTTTATGTGCCCTGCCTGGTATCGCACAAGCATGGACAGGATTCAGTTACCCAGGACAGTGCTTAGTTCTCTGAGCCATGAAGTTGTCCTTTCCCTCTCCTGCAGTCTCCTGTCTCCTTGTGCATCTCCCAGCTTTTCCAACAAGGTAAACTTTCCATTAGCACACAAGCCAGATTCACTCCAGGGAGATTGGGAAAAAACAGCATTGAGTTATTTCACTAAAAGCTATTGTAATACTGCCCACAAGATTCCTACATTAAGGTTGTATAAGTAAGTCTAACTCCAGCATGTCCCAGTGCCTGATCTGCAACCTTTTGCATGTATTCCAGTAACTGCATTTGTCTTCTGGATTACTTTTGTCTAGAAATTCACATGCACCATCAGCATTCTGCAGTTACTGTTTCTAGCTCAGATATATGGGCCTAAGTAATCAACAATTATATTCACTAATAACTAAGGGACTGGCACTTTCCTGTCTTAGCAGAAGAAGCTTTCATTTCATTAAGTGAAAATGTAATGAAAGAGCTCACTCAGACCTTCTCTTTGTACATGTACAGGGGGAAGAGATTTCTGTGTCCATCAGCTGAGGAAAGATGAGTCGTGTGATGAGCATGCCTTCTTATTCTTCCTTCAAATTGAAAACCTGTCCAGGCTTGCTGGAACCATTGCCTTTAGGGAGCAGAGATTCTCAGCACCATACAGGAACAGTCTGGCTATCAGTGTGGTATTGCTAAGAGACTGCAGCCATCATGACCAAGCACAACTTGCAGATGTACAAAGAGTAAGTTACAGTCAGCTACACACTGGAGGTCCTGCATTTCAGGTCTCTGTTTCAACCCAAGTGCATGGAGTTTTTAATTACTCCTGTAGGCTGGCAGGAGTTTCATGGCCACAAACCTGTTTGTCAAGTTGACTGATTAACACATTTGTTTCTGAATGTTCCAGTGTCAACATTAGTCACTGTGTGAACAGTTTGTAATAATGGAAGGATCAGGCAACACCCAAGTTCATTCCCAACTCAAAATATGAAACGCATTCTTGATGCACTTTCCATTTCCTATCACTTTTATCACTTTCCTCACTTTGAAACTGACTGACAGCTGCTTCCAGGAGATGCTCATGACCCCAGCAGATGATGGGTTTCATCCTGGTGAGCACTGAAGACAAAAACGTGGTCATTTCTGGAAAATAATGTCTTCTTTCTTCAAAGGCAGAAAACAGTTAATTCTATTTATTCCTTGGTTTTCAGGGGTATCCCACTTCCCTCTTAATTTCACATACAACTTCCTTTTTCCTACCTTCTGCTAAGTACCAGTATTGTGCCATTTTCAAGCTCACATGGAAAAAACATCCTTTTAGATGACTTGTTTCATTAGTATGACCAACCTTGGAGATGGATGTTTATGATATAATTATGACTAGGCATTCAGTTGCTTGACTCTTACAGGAAGAATTCTTTAAAGAAGACTTTAACATGAAGTGTGCCCATTAAAACTGGTGATGCTACTAATAATCTGAGGCTGAGCTCTTGCACATTTAATTACTGTAAGATGATATTATCAAGTAGGACGCCAGTGAGGAAAACCAAGCCATACTTTTGAGCAAACTCAGGCTTTTTACTCCATTTTCTTGAATCATGAATGCTGTAAACAAATACCATTCCTGCATCATTCTCTTAGATGACTCTATCTACTTTTATAGGGTTTCTACAAATTACAAAACAGTCATCCATTGTATATGTTGTACCACCAACCAGGAATTGAAGATGTCTGCAGTTCTGGAGTCCATATGCACAGTTTGATCTAATTTACCCAATATACCAGTGATGCTTAAATCACTCACATAGCTGACTGTGAATCTCTTTTTGGAGTATAAATAAACACTTTATTCCACCACTCTGTATCTGACACTGAAGCTTTGCTGACAGCTCTCTTAAAAATTACATTATAGGTGATGTGTTCCTGCTATTTGCTGTTCTTATAAACTCCTCTTAAAAGAGCTAGGAGGAAAATACCAGACAAATCAAATTCCCAGAGCTTTCACACAGATCCTGTTTTCTACCCAAGAGACTGTACTTCAGCGGTGATCCTGCTGTGATCTTCTTCTGTAGATGTGGTATTTGGGACATGGTTTAGTGGTGGACTTGGCAGTGCTGGGTTAGTGGCTGGAGTCGATCATTTCCACCCTTAGGTCTTTTCCAATCAAAATGGAATATTTTGATTGGAATTCCAATATAATTCCATTCCCAAGGTGATGTAAAGTTGGGCTAATAATTGTGAACCACTGGGAAAAAAAAGCCCTAGAAGTGTAAATCCCTATTGCTCATGTAGTGGGGTACGAAATTCAAACAGCATTTCCACATGTTCTGAAAGACTTGGATTTATTCTGTCTCCTCCATCAGTCTTCATTTAAGACTAAGATCTTCAAAATATCACTATTTTGTATTAAGAAAACATCTAGTACTTAAGCCCTACTTCAGGCAGACTTGTTCCTGGCTGTCTTCCAAATGGGTGTCCCTTGTTATTGGGCACTATTTTCTTCCCCTTGCCATCAGTGAGCTGTCCTTGAGCAGCAGACCAGATGGTGACTCCTTATTTCTGTTCCTTATAATGCAGCTTCATCAAGCTACAGGACATGCAGGAAGGAACATCTTTCCTTTTACTTGTTTGTTTCTGCCCGTTTGGAATATATCAGTGCTTAATCCTGTCATTTTAATAGCAGTATTTTTCCATTACAAGCCATGTAAGCCACTTTTCTGAAGTAAAGGACAAGTGATACTGTCCTGTGATGGCACTGACAAAAGCAAGACAGGAGTTTTGTTACTGATCACAACTTCTCTGTGCTACCTGGAATAAGAATCTTTTGCACTTTGTGTAATTCTGGAGTCATACAAAATGTGTAAGTGGTTTTCCAGCCACACCAGAGAGACCACATGGGAACAAAAAAAATCAGGGAAACAAAATCTCACTGCATACAGCATTACAAAATAGAATAACCAGCTTCTCTGAAGGCCTGATGCTTGGAAATCTACCCCCGTTTCCACTGAATACAGTTTAAGGAATTCCAGTGTTGGGTGTGCATATAATGGAGGCTGGTGAGATAAGCCTGTGAGAATCCAGGACTGTCCTTCTCAATGTGGTAAGCTGACACAGCCCCTGTCTAAATAAGTACTTATTAGGTAAACCATATGTTCTAGAAAGAGCTATTCCCAGATTCCCTAAGACAAGATTTTACGAATAATCATACAAAGGCTAGAAAACAGAAGAAATTTAATTATACAACGCAAATCACACCTATTGTGAATGCTGAACTATGAATTTCTATATAACCATATATGCTCACAAGTAAATCCCCTTCTGAAACTTAGGGAGCCATCTACAAGATACAGATTTGACACATTAGTGAGAAGAAGGCAAGGACAGCTCCTTCCTAAATAAAAACCTGACTTAAAACAGTGAACAGCACTCACAGGAAATGAAAACAGCACTGACCACAGTGCAAAAGTAGCGCAGAGCACATGCTGAGCTGAGCCTTTGTGAGCAGGCTCCACAGGGCCTGGCTTCCAAAGGTGAGTTTAAGTCAGCATTACATCAGAACAGAGGGTGCAGAGGCATTTGCCTGTGCTGTAACAGCCAGCAAACCCCAGGACCTCTGTATGGTTTTGCAATGTCTGTTTCCATTTCCAGAACTGAAATCCTTACAACAACTTGGGAATATCCCAACAGGAGAAGAGCGGAACCTGACCATATGTGTTGAGAAGAAGTGAAAGATGCTTCATGGCTTTAAGATGATGTCACTTACTAAAAGCTTGCATTGAAGCTGGTGATTGTTTCTAGTTGGTTGAAGCAAATATTAGATGTGTAAATTAGCTTCATTGTTACAAACAGCTGGAAGATGCTATTATTATACCACCTTGAGGGGAATATGGTTTCATTTCTATCTACTTCATATGGAATTCCCATGAAAAAGAGTGGAAGTCAGCACAACTTACAGGAATTTTTATCTATAAATCTTCTCCTTTACAACTGCAAACACACTATGTTTGAACCCCACAGGATCTGGGCTATTTCTGACCTTTAACATTGCCTCATCTGTGTTATTGCTGTAACTTCTAGCTTATGACATAATTAAAGCAAGTCTATTAACTCAGCCCTGCAGAACATCTAAAATACACATCTTCATCACAACTCTTCATTCTGATACTTCTGCTCTGATGCTTTTTTCTACCTTCAAGCTAAGCACCTTTTTATGACCTTTTACTCATCCTCAGCTTGAAGTTTCTCATGCGATTAAAGTGAGATGCCTTTTTTTAGCACATAAAAACATTTTAGGAACTACAGAAGTGTTTGTCGTCTCTGTTGGTCTGATTGTTTGCATCTGTTACTTGGCTGAAATTACCGTGGAATTCTATTATCCTATGGCTGCTGATAATGTTTATATTTCTTAGATAATCTCTGCCTTGACTGAGTTATTCCCACTGCTTCTTCCTGACAAGCACACTCCTTAACTTTGCCTTGCACAGCTTGAAGAGAACAGACTTCTTAATAATCTTTTGCTTCTCAAAAGAGTGCTTGTGATGAATGTGTTTGTGGCTCTACTAAATGTTTAATGAAGCTGAAAGGATGCTGTCATTTTATATCCACATTTCAATAAGAGGTGGGATAACTTCACTTAGTGCTCTCTCATACATGCTCTGCACTATTTCAGGTAAAACACCACACTGGAAAAAACCCAATAAAGCAAATAAATCTCTGAAATATTAACACAATTATTTTCCCCATGTCTATCTTTCCACATAGAATTTATGTCTGAAAGGAATGTGACTATAATATTTTCCATTAAATTATCATGCTGCTAAATCTTTGTTGGCAGAGATTGTGATAAGGTGAAACAACTCAATTGCTTGCTTGACAGATTATTCCAGTAATAATGGAAAAGGGGAAAAAATCCTACTCATTATTTTAGTACTGAGATGAGATGGGGGGGGGGGGGAAGAAGATTTAATCCCTTTTACTTTGGCAGGTTGCAAACAGGATACCAGATGGATACATTTAATAAATAAACACTGTAGTCTCTGATCTACCTACAGCCAAGTCCTTACTCAGCCTCCTCTTACTGAAATCACTTGGAGTCCAGTCAAGTGCAGATAAAGAGCTCATTTCATTTTGGATCCAAGCTGAGTATTGCTACATCCAAACTAGGTTAGGAACCCGATACTGGGGTGAGGTGGGAGCGTGAAAGCACCACAAAGCCTTGCTTTTGTGCTTCTCCTCCAGGCTCTATCTGTCTTGCAGTCAAGTCAAGCTACAATAGTTTGTTTTCTCTGCTTACGCTTGCCTTTTGAAATTCACGAGAAGCGCTCTAGCATCTGGCTACGTCTGGGCTGCTGCTGTACTCTTGACATGCTGGTTTTTCCCTAAGAATCTTTCTTTCCCAGAGTTGCCTGGAATAGCCATGTGGAGATGCCCTCTAAGCAAGGTAAAATCTCTGGTGCTACAGATGCTTGACAGCAAACATATGCTGATACAAGATGGGTTGATTATGGATCTCAGATGTAGACTTCCTAATCCACTCTACACAGCCCAGTACAACTGCCCAGCAAAGAACAGTTGTAGCTGTTGGATCCGATCCTCCTCTGGAGTCACAGAGCAGGAGGCACCTTGTTGAGGTAAACAGAATTGCACAAGCATTCAACCGATACAGACATAACAGAAGACTTGAGCTCACGTAGTCCAATCATGTGAAATTAATAATGAATATTGTTAGTTGTGTTTGGAATCAAACGCTCCAGAGAGATCTTCTGCCACAGGTTCCTGGTCAGCAAAACCTGAATTCTGGAGTCATTCATGTAAATCCCTGGGAGAAGTGAGCAAAGCATGTGAAAGCAAGTAAGCACCACCCAGGGCTGCAGATTGACTGCAGCAGATGAGAGAGGATCAGACAGCTGATAATACACCCTGGTGTGCTTCAGTGCCTTCACTGCTACAGCCAAGGGTACTGCACAAAAATAGAAGCAGCAGCACTACAAAATCTCACCCTTTAGTTCAATATCCCATTTTGGAGGGATACCAGAACTCCATCAAGAGTTACTGTGCACATAAACATCTATTACTATTATCATGGCATAGTACCTAAGCTACTTTACACTTCAGGTTATATAGGTTATTCTTCACTATTTTTTGTGTGTGTGGTCTTACAGACATTCTTCAGCAAGGACTGCTCCATCACACACTACATCCTTCTTTGAAGTGGCATACAGACCATCAAATATTAATGTAATTTTAACACTGTCAGCTTAACAGACATAACAATTGGCTCAATGGTGCAGCTGCTGGTGTGATAAAAGAAAATGAAGATGGGACATAGCTTAAAGATGGACATAGCACAAAATATTGAAGTATCCTGAGCACTGGGGACCAACAGGGTGTCCCACAGGTTGTTCTAAAAATAAGAACAACAAAAAGAGGTTTTGTGGGCTTTTTTTTTTTTTTATGTCAAAGAACATGCTTTATTGAGACATGTTCTCACTGTATCTCAGCCCAGCACACTGGCCACTGGGTATATTGGACCTCAGGGCGCTTCTGTACACAGATTGTATCTTCCCATTTCATGTGACACCAATCTGAGCCCCTAAGATTCCTACCCTCCTTCATACCATAAAAGTTCCAGCTTTTTATTCCACAGGACATTCTGAGTGACCAATTTCATGTAATTCAGAACTTTCATTGCACACTTAAAACCTGTCTGGCTAATGAAGCCACCTGTGTGATCAGTGACAATCAATGGAGTAACTCACTTAAAAATGCATTAGATCTTAAAGACAGCAGAGCCTCTGAGCACATTTAATGCTGTCAGCTCCAAGAGTACTAATAGACTTTAATTGCTTTGACCAGCTTTTCCATGCACACATCTGCCTATGGGCCCATCTCAGCACTGGGACCCCAGCCCCTGCCTGAGCTATGCCATGGGGCTGCTGGTCTCCAGCCCATGCTCAGCTGTGCTACAGCCATGTCTATGCCTGGCCATGGTTGCATGCCTGGCTATGGTCATCGATCTGAGCCCAGCCCTGCCACCATTGCCTTGCCTGGCAATCACCAGACTGCATCTGTTTACTGGAGCAGGCTGGCTTCACCCTGACCTGCAGGTTGGCTTCCTGGCCTCACCTCAGACCTGCCTGCTCACCAGGAGCTTGTCTGATGACTCAGGCTCCAGGCTGACCCCAGCTGCCACCCTGGGACTGCCCTGCCTGCGTGCTGTAGAGCATGGCAGGGACCAGTAAGGGTGAGGAGGCAGAGACCAGCAAAGACACCAAGGAGGCATGGCCCAGCTCTACAGCATACAGGAAGTGCTTTTTGCCAGACTCTAAATGTGGCTATCTGCGCAACAGTCACGAGCAAACTGACTGATCCTGTTATATACATTAAATAAGTAATTATTTCCAATCTAATCAGCTAATTTTTTACTTTTACTTTTACTTCTCTTCAACCTGAACTCTGTAAGACTGTAGGTAGCTAACTTAGCATAGATATCCTCTCAAATACAATGGATATATAAGCCTAGGAAATAATTCAGCCATAAGCTTGATTATAAATAGGAACACTTTATAAAAGAAGAGGCAGATCTTTCCTGTTATCTGTTACATCATCCAGGGGATAATGTCTTCTACATTTCAGAAGTCTCTTAAGATCACCACTGAAGCTTCCTGAACTCGTCATGTATATGAACAAGTAGTAACCAGCAGGCAGCCTTTCCTTCCGCAATACACCAACTGATTTCACTGGGTGTTCTATCAGGTCTCTTCCACAGCCAGCTGACTATGACTTTTTTAGAGACAAAAACACAGAGCTGACTAAAGACTCACTCTGTTTCTTTCAGCAACAGATGATTGTCTTTTTGCAGAAGTAATCTTGTTGGACATTGGTGACCCACTGGGCTTACACGAGGTGAAATACAGTCTCTTAGGTGACATTGTCATACAGAATGTCACAAGCAATCCATTGGTCTTAGATGCACAACGTCACTTGCCAATCTTTACCAACAAACACTTTCCTCCTTTGTTCTACCACTGGAATTAAACTTACTGCAGAGGTTGGTGCAAAGCATTCAGGGGCAGAGCAGTGCAAAGCTGGTTGTATGTTCCTGCTTTGCCATGGCCTCCTGTCGAATGGTGGGGCTGGAGGAAGGAATGGGCGACAGCTAGCACTGGTTCTGAAACTGCTGCTGGCAAGTTGTTACCAACTAAACCATACTCCAAAAGCAGATTCTCTTTTGAATACTTAACCCCCACAGTGATTATTGTAGGTCTCCTTGGTTAGAAAAATCTGACATGCAAAATGAAGTAAGATTTACTTTAACAATAAATGCATGTGGCTGAGAAGCAATGATAATTGCCCAGCAACTGAAACAGTTCTCTACCCACGTGTCCAACCACTCAGAGGAAAACAAGGCAAGAACACTGGTTGCAAAATGTGATTTGTAGTTTTATTTGGTCTTAAAATGATTTGAATCTTCATCCAGCGCTTCTAAGAAATGTCTGAAATTAGGAAAGATAAATTGCTGAAATGGATTACCTTCAACTATTGCTGTACTTAAGCTCCTTTGAGCTATGAGCTCCTATGAGCACTGGAGGCTTGGGATTTTGGGGGCAGAGCTAACACAACAGAGTAGTCTGGGTCTGACATAAAATTGTCTTTTCCTTGCACGTAAGAAATGTAAAGACTTTGAACTTCTACCTTGTTCTCTACTTTGTTTTCTATAGGAAATACTGATTGAGCAGGAACAGATGTCATGCCTCTTGCTTTCGTTCTTTAACTGCAAGACCATCCTCTGCCTAAATATTAAAGAGGAACCTGCAAAACAAGAATTGCAAGCTTCATTAAGACACAATGAGCCAAAATAATTCTTGAGGTAAGTACACAAACCAAATGCTGTTAGAAGATGCTGTTATTATCTGCTGGAGGAAAAATTCATCCATTGTAATGAAACATGGCTAAAAATATCCTGTAGGAACAGTGGAACTGCATTTGAGGTGTTACACTCAGAGAGGATGATTAATTGATTTGTCACCAGCAGTAACACTTCTTTAGCAATGCGTTTTCACTCACGGTTGCACTCTGCTTCCATTTCAGCCAAGGCAGAGCCGAGGATAAGCCTTGAAGTTCCAACTGTAGTGGTTTAAGCCTAGGTCGTAACTCAGCATCACACAGCCAGAGGGATGGGGAGGAGAACTGTATTGCTTCAAATAAATGCAACAGATTTGATATGCTGAGGGTGATTAATTGGCTGTATCAGTCACAAAGCTTTTGATGACAGTAAGTCTACTGATTGCCACCAAGATAAGGCCTGCAGTTTCCCAGCCACAAGGACACTACAATCAGCAGAACACAAGGAGGAGTTAGAAAAGTTGTATTACAGTTGTTCTGTCAGTCTGAAACCCCCGAGTCCTGTTACAAGGACTCATGCAGAAGCAAGTTCTAGTACTTGCAAAAAAGTAAAGATCTGATGAAAAAATGGAGCACTGATTTTCTCTCTGCAGTCTGCCTTATTGACATGATCTATTGTTTGGATGGGTTTTTTTAATGCAGTGTAGGCACACTCGTGATTTAGAAGCTCTGTGCACTTCCTTAGCCACACACATTATTTCTCTTCCTTTGTCACCTGAATAAAATAGTAGTAATTAAAACTAAAACTATAACTACTTGTGATCAGGATTGTAACGTACCCAAGGCAACCAAAAACCATGAAAACTGTGCTGAACTGACAGCAGAGATGAAAAGAGTAATTAATGCGAAGAAATGCTATGATGAGTTCCAAGCTTGTTGGCAATGCTGATGTTTTTACACCACTGTTAAACAAAGACCAGAATGAGAGCTGGCAACAGATGTAGTAAGACGCTACAGTCTAACACTCAGGGACAGGCCTGAAGGGCTCATCCCTGTTTCAGACCCTGGTGCTGCTGCAATCCAGCTGCTTTAGTTCTGTACAAAACAAAGTGTGTTGTGACACACGCAGCACACAAATACAAATACAACCGACACAAGTCCATCTTAAACAAACTGCACTGAACACACAGGAAAAGACATCCGCTGTTACTCATACTCTAATAAAAGAAAGCTAATGATAGTGCTATTAGATTTACAGCTTGAGGAAAGGTCAATCCAGCGTCTCCGCACTGACATTTTACTCCCAGTCCCAGGGCCCGGTGGGGCTCTTTTTCTCTTGGGAAAGACATTGCAACACAGTGTTTAGATGGGGGAGTTTTAAACCAAACCATGACGACCAACTGAACAGGGTAACCATGGGTATTGCCCATGTGTTGTACTGCCAACTGAACAGGGTAACCGTGGGTATTGCCATGTGTTGTACTGCCAAGGCCTTTCACACAAGAGTGGATTTGTGCAACACTTGGTCACTAATTCATTTACAAAGCGCCTAGGCAAAATGGCCAGGGTTTATGTAGGAATCCTCATGGCTGCGTGAGGCATTTACCTCACTCAACAAAGTGGTAGCATTATTTATAACGTTTATGTAAGACATTCGAAGAGTCAATTTTGCGCAGAAATTCAATTAAAAACAAACAAAACACGAAAACCATTTTTTTTCAGGTGTGTTTTGGCTGCAGCATGTAGCGTGTCCGGAGCCCTGTTCAGAGGCGTCCGCACCAGCACCACCGCAGCCACAGGGCTCCGGTCGCAGCTCACGGCTGCGTCGCGACAGCCCCCGCTGTCCACCATTTCCTGCGCTGCGGCCGCGGGAGCCAGGCCCGCCCGTCAAGATGGCGGCCGCGGGCGGGGCACAGCCGGCGGGACAGGGTCTGAGGCCGTCCCGGCGGCAGAGGAGCCGCACGCCGCGTCGGCGGGGGGTGGGTGCCGACAACTGCTCGGGGGCTCGCCACTACCGCCGGGGCGTGCGGGGACGCGCGGGCTGCTGAGAGGCAAAGCAAGAGCCGGCGCTGGCGGGAGCGGGCAGTGCGGCGCGGGACGGGGCGCCAGGCAGTCCCGGTTCTGCGTGGGGCCGAGCCGCGCTTCCCATGGCGTCGGCCCCCGCGCGTCCTGCCCCGCCCGCAGGACTCCGGCCCGGGCTGCGGAGCGGAGGCCCCGGCAGGAAGAGCGCGGCTCCCGTACACCGCGTGGTGGCGCGTCCCCCCCTTCCCCCGCCGCGCCGCGGGGCAGTCCGAGCTCCCCTCCCGCGTGAGACAGCGGGCGGGTGCGGGGAGGAAGCCGGAGCTGCCTGTACAGCGAGTACGGTGCCGCGAGTACGGTGCCGCGGGTACGGCCGCGCTGCCCTGCGTGCCCGGCTCTACCCTGCGCCACCCCGGGTGCCGCCATAGGCCCAGCCCGCCGCAACGAGCGCGGCCGGACGCGCGGAGGCCGCCGGTAGGTGGGCCCCGCCCACCTTTGGACTGCGATGGTTGGGCTCCCCGTCCCTAGCTCCGATTGGCTCCCCGGAAAAGCGGCTTGCTCCCATTGGCTGAGAGGTGGGCTCAGTGAGCCGTGCGCAGAGTTGTAGGGAGGGGCGGGGTGATCCTGGGGGGGAGAGCGCGTGGGGCCGTGTGCAAACCGCGTGTGGCGCAGCCAGAAGGGACGCGGAGCGGGCGGGCAGCGCCGGGTGAGCGGAGCTGAGTGTCGTCCGGGCGGGCGACTGCCGCAGCGGGGCGAGGGGCCGCAGGTAACTGCCTGGGGGCTGCTGGGGCCGCGGGCGGGCGGCGAGGGGCACAGGTCGGAGGGATGATGGCGCTGGCGCACTCCGGCCTAGTGCGCGGGAAAGTGGCGCCGACTGGGCCCGGGTGCGATTCCATGGTCCGGAGCGTGTGGGGAGGCGGCGGTGGTTGGACGGGGAGCGCTGGGGAGGGAGCGGGGCGCTGCGGGGCGGGCGGCGGCGGCGGGTGAGTCAGGCTCCGGCGGGTTCCGGGAGGCGGTGGTGAGAAGCCTGCGCTGCTTAGGCGGGGGAAGGCCGAGACGGGGGCGGGCTCCCCCGGCCCGCTCGGCCAGGCAGGACGCTCCCCAGGAGCAGCCTCCCGCGGTCCCGTGGCGGTGCTTGGCTGCTGGCCGGGGTCCGGCGGCGGCGCTGGGTAGGCCGGCGGGAGGGGGGAGCGCGGCGCGGCCGGGCCGGCGGCGTGGGGAGGGGAAACCGCCCGGCCGCGGCCTGGGGGTGTGAGCAACTTTGCTGTGGGTGAGCGCTGCAGCGACCCCGGGAGGAGGCGGCGGCGAGAGCCCGGAATGCGGGGAAGGGGCCTGGAATTAAATTGTTTGTTCTTCTTTTTCCCCTTTTTTATTTTGTGATGATTTCTGTTACTTTTGACCCGCCGCTGGACTCGGCTCCGCGGGGCCGAGCGGGGCGCCCGGCGGAATGGGGCCGGCGGCGCCGCACCACGTGGCTCGCTCCCCACGTGTGAGGCTCCACCGGAGACAAGGGGGTCGAGGTGTTGCAAGTGTTTGTCTCCGACCACAGGCGCGGACGGTGGCCTGCTCCAAATCCAAGTGTGACCTATAAATGGATAGGAAAAACAGCCTGTGACATCTACAGAGTGCGGGCTAGTGCAGCAGCCTTTTATTTAAGTTCCTGTCAGACGTAGTTCTCAAGTAACTGCTGTTACTCATTTAGCATCCAGAACTATCAAAAGGAATTATTGAACTTAATAGTGGGGTTTGTTTTTCATTTCAACACTTAATAAGGTCCCCTTGCCAAGCAGAGGCTGGGTTGCTAGTCCATGGAGTTTTTCCTCAAAGTTGCCTAGAGAAGCAGTTCTGCATGTGTCTTCAGAGTGAAGAGGTCGAATAAGTTCACCAGGGCTGCAGAAAAACCCTGTGAGTTACAGGTTTAACCTGCCGTGCTTTAAAACTGGCTTTGTTACTATCCGGACTGAATTTTGCGTTAGGAAGTTCACATGTTGCTGATGTTTACTTCTCTTTAAAAGTTTAAAAGTCTGTGTACAGGTAGCAATAAAAAGAAAAGGGGAAGGTGGCAGAATGTAGGTATTTGATAGATAATAAGTCCCACTCTATATTAACTGGTATCGATAGGCAGAAAGTGCTACAGAGTCACTTTGAACTTTCACTGTCCTGATTTATGTCTTCAAAGCTGTCCAGGCTTTACTAGGCTAAGCAAAGTCATAATGTCTTTTTGACATGGTTTCTGGCACCTAAACAGGGATCCAAGTTCTTGGAGTTACAGTTAATATTCACATGATAATACTCAGAGCTTGGCTGTGGAATGTATTGAGGGGACCCAAATGGAGCATAGAGCTTGGCTTTCCACTTCTGCAGGTTTTCCTTGATGTTTCAGACTGCTTCCCCTCAGAATTGGGGTATCGTTACGTAGTGGTCAGAATACCTAATCTTGTCTCTTTCAGTAAGGACAAAAGCTGGGGAGACAGGAGCATCACTAACTTGCTGTAGCATGTTTTCAGGTTACAGATGAGGCAATTCAACCAGCTGAATGCTGAGTAGCTTTGATGACAGTCGTGTGTCCTGTACTGAAGAATTCTTAAAACATGCTTCTTGGGGGAAATAAAAACACAGGAGTAGCATTTCTCTTTAAATGAATACTTTTGACTTTTCTTTTGAAATACTAGAACTTTGGCTACAAGTCCTTTCTGCCTTTACCTTTTTTTATCTCGTAGGAAAGGAAAGCTGTACTTCCTATTCCTTAGGCGTTTTGCCATGTTCGGGCTGGATTCTCATTTTAAGGTGTGGTGTAAGTTGGCCACCAACAGCCTGGAAAGAAACTGCTGATTTCTCAACATTTGCCTCTTTGAGTCAGCTGACTTGCCAAAGAGCTCTTAAGTACACTGACTGCAGCAGTGGGATTTTATCTAGTCTGTCCTTTGACTGAAGGTGTGAAGTTATGTTAATGTTGAATGGAAATGATACTTGTAGATCAAAAGAAGCAGCTGGTAAGTACAGTGAAGAGAACTGCTCCTGTTACAGTGGGCTGTTGAGTTCTAAGGAATTGCTAGTATCCAGAAGAATTGGGGGTAATCTTGAAGGTGAAGTTCAGCTTCCTTTCAAGTTAGTTCTACTTTGTTGAAACAACCTCTTCCTCAGAGGATATCTAGGCTAAAAGACATAAAATAAGCATTTCAGTGGAGCTCAGTGACAGTTCATGCCATCTAGATGGGCTACTGAGGTATATGAGTATTAAATCTTGCGTGTGAAGATTGGCGATAAATAGAACTCCTCCTATGTCAAAAGTGTTAAATGGTTATAAACTGTAAAGCCACAGAAAAGCATCATCTTCCACTTGAAGTTTGATACAATAAACTTGAAGTTTCTGGTATCACTGTAAGAATCACAAAGAAACTTTGTCACTTAGAAGTTTGGTGCTGAAGTTGCACTCCAAAGCTTCAGATCAGACCTAGGAACCACTGTGGGTGGCACCTTTCACATGGATCTTTGAGCTGCTCTCGGCCCCTGATCTTTAGCGGTAGCGAATTGTACAGAACAAAGTCTAAAATTCAGTCTTAATATTTGCTGAGTGGCTGCAAGGTTATTTGTTTCAGCTTCACAGTTACGGAGCTCTGTAGAAGGAGTTAAGGTAAGTTACTACTTTCTGTAGTAGAAAGGTAACTAGCGGCAACTCGACGTGTGTTACTTCACTAATTTTAGAGCGTATTCTACAGGAAAGTGGCTAGGTGTATGCTGCAGGATTTTACCTGGCTCAGAAATGCCAGATGGGGCTGTAGTTGGAATTTGCTTTCCCATATTATTTTTCCTGTTTTGGAGAGATAAAATTCTAATTCTGGGATGTAAGGAGGGAGAGGGAGCTGCTTTGAATAACACGTTTGCGCTGCAGAAAGCCCTGATAGATGTGATTGAGTGAGAACTTTCCAAGAAGACTTAAACAAGTACTTCAGGTATCCTTGATGATAAAAAGAACTGCTGGAAACTTGCCTGTGATGGCAGAGTGGAGGAGTATTGACTAATAGAGAAGAACTTTAACTTGGGTGGGTTTTACTGTCCTAATTGTGTTTTTTCCTGCAAGTAACTGAGAAATGCAGTCTTGTCCAAACTGCTTAGGGGCTGTCCATTTAAGGACTTGTCTTCTGAACCAGCCAGGGCTGGATTTTGCTCCTTAAAGGTGGCTGTTGGCTTTATCTGAAAGCTAAATCTTGACATTGGTTTTTAAAACAGTTTAAACCAGTGGGGAATCATGTTCTGTGTAAGGCTTCTTAAAGTAAAACCGGTGTTGGCTGCATCCTCCCCTAGCTGCTGAACTGTGATGTTCAGTTTCAGATATTTCACAGGAAGAATGGAGAAGTTGAACACAGAAGCACCGGTAAAGAGAAATTCCAGGCAAACTGTTTGGTACTTTCATATACTTAAATCATGCTGCTCTACCTTCTAATACCTTGTAATCGTGCTCTGTTGTAGCTGCTGTGGCAGCTGTAACGTTCAAATATCTCTGAAATCAGGGGAAAAGGGGGCCTCTGAAGATAAGAGGGTTTACATTAATTAATAGTCTTGATTGTGCAGAGACTGATGCGTGACTTTAGATTTCTTTCTTAGTTTAACCTTACTTTGCCAACTTGCTATGTATCAAGGGAAAGGAACTTCATGTTTTCCTCTTGAGGTAACATTTAAAAAGGAAGGAACTTTGAATCAGATGTAAAACTTCTCTTTTCCACATTCCTTTGAGGCAGTGAGTAGTAAGCTTTCATATATCGTGCAGATCCTGACTGGTGCATTGACAGACTAGGTACAGGCTGGCAGATTAATCGTAGCATAAAAACTTTGCACTGTGTATCTGCAGCAGGTTTAACTCGCCTCTTAAACCTTTGTCTTCTACCATACGTTAACCTAACTGGTTTTGCTGGGTTCTTCATGGGGTAACTGCTGGCAGTATTCAATCCTGTCATGACATGCTGTAGTCCAAAGGTGGTGGTTAGGAATGAGAGTCTGGTAGTTGTTACTATCTGTTGTTATAATGGCAGTGATATACTGCCATTCTGTTACAGCTGTTGGCGCATACTATTTCGCTCTTTTTAACAGGTCTTACGTTGCTGTTCTGTAACGTTTTCATGTGTGAAGACTCTTGAGAAGAGTTGCAAGATGAGTGAAGAGTATTTCTTGGTGTATAAATTCAGAGACCCCCATCTGGTCCTCTTGAAATAAAAAGCAGCATCAACTCTTGTGACTGAGCCCAGCTCCTGCAGTTGGCTTTGCCTGTGTTTTTCCTGTCCTGCAGTGTCAACAGGGTTGCTATGAAAACAGGCATAAACAATAGCACACTGAGTGCCAGCTGCTGCCACCACAGTCACAGCTCTTCACCCTTGGGTGTCTAATGAGGTGCTTGGAAATCCTGAACACCAAGATGAGGTGGAGAAGACTGGGCTGTGTAAAATCCAAGTTATAGTTCTTTCAGGGCTCATAGTCAGTTGCTTGGGTGTTTTTATTCTTGCTGAGATCTGTCTAAGATCTCCTTGCCTCCTTTCATTGCAGAACTCAAGAGCAAAAAAGTCTTATCCGGCTGGAAGGTAGATGTGGTGTTACGGAAGTTGCATACCAAAGTTTGTATCTCTTGCACTTTAAATTCTCAGGCTTCTGCTCAGGTTGGAAAGATGGATGGTGGCTTCCATGCTGAAGATGACTGGAGAGAGAAACTGTTTTGAGGGAGGAGTGGCTGGAAAAGCCACCCTAAACTTGTTTGACATTGGAGTACTTTAAAAATAACTAAATAAAAATTCCTGTTCAGATACACACTCTCCATTTAAGAGCTAAATGTTAGGATACTAATTGTGGTTCTTTCTTGAGGTCATGTGCTGTTCTTGCTGCTTCTGTAGTGGCTTCCTTTAAGATGCATTCATGAATGTTCCTGGTAATCTGGCATGCTGGCTGGCCTGGGGGGAGGGAAGCATTCTGTAACATGATTTAAGTTGTAGGGCTACAGGAGGATTATCTTGATGGGGATCAGGTAAACCACCAAACATACCAGATAATGATTCTGCTTCTCTTGGGTTAAGCATAATGAAGTAGGAGAGAGCATCTGAAATATTTAAACTTAAGGAGACTTGTTCAAAACAAAGCTTGACGTGCATATTTTTAGACCAGTGTACTTTAAACTTGTCTTCAAGAGCACTTTAAAAAAAGCCTCCAATTTAAATGTTTAACTTCCTTGTTCTTTGCTTTCTAGTCCTAGAAGTCTTGTGTAACTGCTTTACAGCTTAGGGGAGTTACAGTGCTGTGACTGCAGTCTCTGCAACCCACCTCATCCTGACCATCACATCTGTGAGTGTGGCACATGGGGTTCCTGCTCACTGCAGTGCTTACCTCCATTCCCCAATAAGGGCAGAAGTGGTGCTTTATGCTGCCTGGGGCAGGCAAGCCTCTGATGCTGCCCTAGCATTCTAAGAATGTTTTCCAAGTTAGCCTTCTAGATATCTGGCAAGTGTCTGGTTTCTTTTAGGGAAGTCAAACCTCTTTAAGACATTTCTTGCATGTAAACCTGGGAGTAAAGTATACATCCTAAGCTGTAGGCTCATATATTGAAGTTGTGATTCTTGTTTGTCAGAATTTAAATGCTGTTTAAGCTTTAAGTGAACTTTAGTCTCCATATTTGTACTAATCTAATGTGCTCTTTGAGGCTTTAGGCTTAGTACTGCCTATTCTAGAGCAAAACTTGATTAGTCAGTAAATGTTGTAGCTTAACAACTACCGGGAAAAAAAATCATTTGAGAAACTGGCTTTTGAGTTTAACTCTTGAGAAATAAGCAGAAGGTGTATTACTGAAAGAGACCAAGAAGGTGGCTGGGTAAGACAAGAGCTGAAGGGGTCTCCGGTTTTCCTCCCACCCTTGAGCATTTTGTAAGTTTTGGAAACAAAATCTGGCTGCAAAAAGCTAGAGGAAGTATTCTGTAGTATCCTGTTTGTTTGACTGTTCAAAGCTGCCTTTCTCCAAACAAAACAGAGATAAACTTTCATCCTTCGCAGTGGTTTTCCTTCCCTTTGCCAGTATGGTGGGAAACCTCTTCATTTCTTACTGTAATGTAGCCCTGGTTTGGGGGAGGAGAATTTGTTCTAACAATGTGTGTCTTCCTCCACAGGTAACCTGCAGCCATGAGCAGCAACGAGTGCTTCAAGTGTGGACGTACCGGCCACTGGGCTCGGGAGTGTCCCACTGGAATTGGCCGTGGTCGTGGGATGAGGAGCCGTGGCAGAGGTGATTGGTTGCTGTGGTTTTTATTGTGTGTGTAATAAGATCTGTAGCTGACTGTTGCGTATAGTGTGTAAATCCAGCTCTCTTAGTCTGCAGTGAAGCAGTCAGGACACAAATGGGTAATAAATTTTGCTGGTTCTTGCCTCTGCATAAGAATTTTGCCAGAGGCATCAGGCAGTGGAGCTATTTTGTCAGTTCAGGGGGCAGTGTCCTTGATTAACTGTGAGGAATATTCTGAACTTAAGGATTAAGTCTTTTTTTCTCCTGTTGCCCATTTCAAGCAGGCTTCCAATTCATGTCTTCATCTCTGCCGGACATCTGCTACCGCTGTGGTGAGTCTGGCCATCTTGCCAAGGACTGTGATCTTCAGGAGGATGGTAAGTATCACTAAATATTCTATCTCCTCAGTCACATGGGCAGAGACCTGTGATTGAAGAGAAGGGTTCAGTACACTGATGGTAATTTACTGGGAACAAGCTATATGTGTCCTTCCTTGGAAGCATGCTACAGCTCACTCTACCAAGGTTTTATAGTCTTGTTTGGTATGTTTTTCTTATTGTGGAAGCCTGCTATAACTGCGGTAGAGGTGGCCACATTGCGAAGGACTGCAAGGAGCCCAAGAGGGAGAGAGAGCAGTGCTGCTACAACTGTGGCAAACCTGGCCACCTGGCTCGTGACTGTGACCATGCAGATGAGCAGAAGTGCTATTCCTGTGGAGAGTTTGGACACATTCAGAAAGACTGCACCAAAGTGAAATGCTATCGGTAAGGACTGGGAAGGGGCAGCTGCAAAATCTACCTTAAGGGACAGGTGTGTTCTTTATCTAGTTTTGATTCGGAAGTGAAGCTTAAACCTGGACCAGGTAGCTTGTTTCTTGAAACAGTTGTTTAAGACTTACATGCCTGTTAGCAAAGTCAAGTAATGGACTTCATGCACACCTCTGGATTGCCAGAAGCAGCACGTTCCTGAGTGCAGTATTCTTAACCCTCACCAAGGTTCCCTCCTGTGGAGGAAGGAGTGAGAACATGGTGCATTTGAGTTAAAACTAACTGCTCTCGAAACAAGGCTAAATTGCAGACAGAATCAGTGGAGCAGGCAAACCCCAGCATGCACACACATGTACCCCCGCACCCACAAACTTCTATTCAGTGTGCAGTGGTTTTGGCATACACAGTGATGAATTAGAGCTGATCAGTTGGGGAGCAGTTCCTGGCTGTGGTGAAGACAGAAACTTGCCTCATGTCAAAGACTTCTGGAACACTGAAACTGATGTCTTGAATGCGGAACTAGCATGGCATGAGCAGATAATGCACTTTGTCAGCATAGGATTGCTTTTGTGAGTACCCGTTGCAGATGGTTCTGATAAAATCCTTTGCCTTTCCCAGGTGTGGTGAAACTGGCCATGTAGCCATCAACTGCAGCAAGACCAGCGAAGTCAACTGCTACCGCTGCGGCGAGTCAGGGCACCTTGCACGGGAATGCACAATTGAAGCTACAGCCTAATTATTTTCCTTTGTCGCCCCTCCTTTTTCTGATTGATGGTTGTATTATTTTTCTCTGAATCCTCTTCACTGGCCAAAGGTTGGCAGATAGAGGCTACTCCCAGGCCAGTGAGCTTTACTTGCCGTGTAAAAGGAGGAAAGGGGTGGAAAAATCAACTTTCTGCATTTAACTACAAAAATGTTTATGTTTAGTTTGGTAGAGGTGTTATGTATAATGCTTTGTTAAAGAACCCCCTTTCCGTGCCACTGGTGATAGGGATTGATGAGTGGGAAGAGTTGAGTCAGACCAGCAAAAACCCTCTCTGGGTTACATGGAAGTCATCCTGTGCAGGAGGAAAGAAAATTCTGGAAGTGTCTAAACTTCCTCATAACTTTTATTACAATGGCCTTGGATTGTCTGACCTCAGTAGCTGTTAACACCAAGTAATACCTGTATCGGGCCCTACCTAGAGCATATAGCTGAGTGGGAGTAAACAAACAAGATGCACATGCCTGTTAATGGCCATGAGAGAGAGAGAGAGAAATCGGGAATAAACTTAAAAGTAACAGTAATTCAGTCAGTGAATGTTCATGTTGGAGTTACAGAACGTTATGGGGAGCTTTTGAATAAATACTTCAATCTGGAACCCAGACATCAGTGCTCACAGCATATACAATTTGGAGCTATTCAGGAGTTGCAAATAAATGCATTTTCACAGAAATCAAGATGTTATTTTTGTATACTATATCACTTAGACGACTGAGTTTCATTTGCTTGTAATCAGTTTTTAAAGTAAGATGGTAAAAGCAATTGAAGTCCTAGAAACATAGAAAATGTAATTTTAAACTATCAATAAAGCTGGAGGAGGAAGGGGAGTTTGGCTAAAGTTCCTTTTGTTTATTTTTGGTTTCATGTACACAGTGCAAAATAACATATTAAAAAGGGGTATGTGGAGGTGTAAAAAGCTTAGTTTGGACTTTTCTTTCGTACTGTCTTCTGTTCCCATGGGGTAGTGTCACTGTGGCTGTGCTGTGTGTGCAGCCTCCTGCCAGGCTGCTGCTGGAGGGTGTGTGAGTTCCCAGTGTGGAGGAGGTTAATGGGCTGTTGGCAGAGCTGCAGCCTCCACAGCTGTCATTACGCTTAGAACTGGCACATCAGGCTCCCGGTGTTCCAGGCACTTCCCCTTCCCATGCCTCAGCCTGCTGTGTGGCTTGACTATGGGATATTCAACAGGTACACGGGTGAAAGGCTGTGTCTGCTCCCTGATCTGGTGCATTCACTGATCAAGCGCGTAAAGCCTTGACTGGCAAGGAAAAGGGGCGGGTGTTCTGGGCTGACCAGTGGCAGAGGGTGTATTGAAGGCAGTTGGCAACTGCTCCAGGGCTCCAGCAGGTTCTAGAGAGGGCTCCCCTCACAACCGCAAGGGCTGCGTTCTGTGGTCCCTTTTCCCGTTGTCGCACACAAGCATCTTCAAGTGCTTTCAAAGCTCCAAGTATTACAATGTCACAGGCCCCGTGTGAAAATGGCTTGTGGTTGCAGGTCTCCCTTCGGAGATGAGATGCACCAGGCTGGTGAGGTGCCCCTGTGCCTGAGTACAGCTGAGCTGGTGCTATTCCGCGATCTTCAGATGGGTGTTCAAACGAACCAGCTGTTCACGTTAATGCTTCCAGTCCGGCAAGCCATGCTGTTCCTGAGGTGCTGATGCCCATAGAGGCTGTGGTCATCCAGGAGCAGCAGGACCTCATGATCCAGTGGATCCTGTGGATGAGGAAGGCACAGACACGAGTAATCCATTACTTCCTGCACACAGGGCTCAAACAGCGATACAAAATTCTGTAGCTGAAGGTACAAATTTCCACAGAATCCCAGCCCGGTTTGGGCTGAAGGGAGTTTAAAGCTCATCCCGCTACGACCCCCTGCCCCGGGCAGGGACACCTTCCACTACAGCAGCTTGCTCCAAGCCCCTGTATCCAACCTGGCCTTGAGCACTGCCAGGGACGGGGCAGCCACAGTCTCCCTGCGCACCCCGAGCCGGGCCGCGATCCCGGGTTCCCGCCGCCGCCTCCCGCGCCTTGAGCCGCCCGACCGGAACCGCCCGTCCGCTGGGTGGCGCGTCCCGGGCACGCGCGCTGGGGTGACGGGAGCGGTGCGCGCGGGCCCGGCCTATGCCACTTCCGGTGCGCGTGTGGTTCCGGTGGGAGTGACGCTACCGGGCTGCCGCCATGGTGAGCGCGGGGCCGGGGCCGGGGCCGGGGCCATGGGTCCGGTGCCGGCGTTCGGGGGCGCTCCGGCGCGCGGCGGGTCGCTGCGGGCGCCCTCAGTAACAG
>WYDI02037044.1:0-56251 GCA_009867235.2 Psittacus erithacus | reverse complement strand
TCCAATCTAAACTTCCCCTGTTTAAGTTTGAACCCATTACCCCTTGTCCTATCACTACAGTCCTTAATGAAGAGTCCTTCCCCAGCATCCTTATAGGCCCCCTTCAGATACTGGAAGGCTGCTATGAGGACTTCACGTAGCCTTCTCTTCTCCAGGCTAAGCAGCCCCAACTTTCTCAGCCTGTCTTCATACGGGAGGTACTTCAGTCCTTCTGTATGTTGTGTTCTACAGTAGTAGTAATGAAAGTGCTATCACTATTGATAGCACCAATATGCGGCATGAGTGTGAATGTAGATCTGGATGGTGCTATGAGGTGTCAAATAGCAGGTCATTATAGGTTTTTTACTATTGATTTTTTGAAGGGGAAAAAAAAGCAAAACCAACAAAAAATATTAGCATCATAAAAAATAAACTGAGCTTTTAAACATCTTAACCACTGAGTCATTTTATTAATTTCCAGACCAGATACAAATTATGATGATCAAAACACTTGAGAAGCTGTAGTTTAAATAGCAATAAATATGTAACACTAAACTATTATGGAATTTAAATAACTTATGGGGTGCTGCCTATCAAAAAGCACAACTCACTCCATCAAACCTGATCCCTTAAGGACCACCAAATTAAATCACATGCACAAAGTGCACATGGATGAGTAGCAGTTTTGGGTAGGGTTGCTGTCTTTCTGGAGCCAATATAAAGTCGTGATTTAGCTTGTCAAACATAATATCCATAGTTCATTGCTGTTCTTGATTTTTTGTTCTTATCAATAAGATCTTATTATGAAGGAAGAGAATGAAAAAGCAAATGAGAACTAGAGCTCACGCGTGTTTTTATGTCAATGTCTCTTTCCTTATTTGATTAAAAACTTAGCTTAAGCACTTATATATTTCAGCTGTAGGTCAATGGTAAATTTCACTGAGAAGAGACATAATTTGTTGCCTATGTTACTATAGTGTAGTTTTGCAACAAACTATGAAGGATCCATTGTCATGTCACAGAAAAAGCATTTGCTTTGCATTCTTCCTTTTGAAGTAAACATGACATTAGGCTTTCTCTGCTAACAATTTGGAGATAAATCTGTAATTGAATTACATTTGCTAGAACAATTCCTGAGTCAGTGTGATAAATGGATATTATATATTCCCATTTGTGCAAGGAAAAGACAGATTGAACAGGCAACTTTTAAGCAGTTCAACTCTTCTTTTTTTTCTCTGTGAATGAAATTCAACATTGTGAGGACTGTATGCAAGCTCCAAATATCATATATGTTGTATATTGAGAGCTAATGGGGACTTACGTAGTTCATAGGTTTTGTTTGGACATGGAATATTACCTGTGTGCTGCAAGGCACCTTTTGAAGTTTATAAATGGATTCAATGAATGTTACACAGCTTAGGCTGAGTCTCAGAATGATTTTCTCACTTTCATTAATTTACTCTCCTTTTTGAATGCTGCTTAATAGCCTGTGCCAGGTCTGACTTACTGCTCTTGGATTCACAAGCATAACATTGAACAGCAAATCTTTTTCTGTAAACAGATTTCATTAAATGGCAGTGTTTGTCTGGGGCAAATGATACTCTCATAGGATGATATCCTCAGAGTCCCATAAAAGTCTTCGACTCTCGTCTTTCATGTCATAAATAACATGCTACTTTTGATATTGTATAAGCTTTACTTCCCATCTTTGCCTGTTTTCAGGAAGGCAAACCAGAATGCAATAAATGTGCTATTGATAGATGCTATTGTTTAGTGCCATTGCTTAGGAAGGCAAGTGCCTGGGTGTTGCAAATTGTAGCCCAAACAGAAATACAGGCACTAGGACAAGTATCATTCATTTAGTGTCATTGATCATGTAATGTAGCTGGAAAGTTTGTTTCTTTCCATTGCAGACTTACAGCTGCCAATACCTGCAGAGCCCAGGGAAAAAAATAAAAATATAAAAATGATAGTGTACAGTAAGTGTACAGTAAGTGGAAGTCTTTGATACATTTTATGAGGTACAGATGCTCTTGTGAGGAAGGCAGAAAGAAGATAATTTTTCTTACATATAAAACAACATTGTGCATAATATAAGAGCATGAATGAACCTTAAAAGCTTATAATTAAGGAGCTCTTTGGAAAAAGGGTACACAAGTTCACATAAGCATCCAACTGCAGCAAAATATGCAGCAAAATATGACTGAAAATCTTGGCATGAAGGTTTCCTATGGAAGTATTTGTCATAGTTTTTTTCCAGATGGGAGGTCCTTCAGTAAGGACCACAGTATTACAGAGAAAATTTTGGGAACGAATATGCTTTTTTGAGGTTATTTTAAGAAAATAATAATTAAACATTGCTTTAAGCAACATAATTTGGGCTTTCATCAGAAAACTTAATTCCTTGAAAAAAGCTGGATGCTGTTTATTTCTTTTCTTCAGTGAAGCACATGCACCAGGGAGGTCAGTTGTCTGCATCATTGCCAATTAACTTCCAGGAAAAATGGGTATTGCTGGTAATTGTCTGGAAGGCCTTCTGTTCTTGCATGCCTAGTCACCTGCAACTGCCTGTCTCCCAACAGCTCACCATAGAATTTGCTTTGGTTGGAAGCCTTATGTTATCTCTTCAAAGGGTGGCATTCTTATATATGAAGCCTGAAGCGAAGTATGCTGGAGGTGGGCGAAGATACATGTGAATAAAGCTAGCTACATGTAGAACAATGCATGTAATGATCCTTTCTCTAGAGAGTCTAGTTCCATGCCTTTTAGATCACCCATGATATTTCCTCTTACTTCTTTTCAATGTGATAATGTAGATGAGTAGGATTTAATTGAAAGTACAGTAATGTGGTAAATACTGTCACTCATAAGCATAACTATTGCATACATTTATCAGATATACTAACAAGGACCTCAGAGGTCTATGTGGTAAGGCGATTTTGTTGCATACTAAGCATAAAAACCATTCTTCACAGATGTCCCCAAATGTTACAGACCTCAAAAAAAGAGGGAGAATTCCATTCATCAAGGGAGACACCTTGTTTTGCTACCAGTACTGGTATTATAGCTTCAGTGGAAGTTATTTTGGACTCTGATGGAACTGGCAGTCTGCAAATCTCTAATGGAAGCAAATGATAGACTTCCTAAAGTGACAGTATCATTTCACTAATGTGCAACTAAAAGTATTCAAGTGAAATCTAATAGCTTCTACTTTCCAGAAACATTGTTAAAATAATTGCTCCCTCTTTTTGCAAAGTAATATTTCATATAGCAGATTGTCTGAAAGGAAGGTAACCTAAACTATAACAGGAGAATGTAAATTGCCCAGACAATACTTTAATAATTCCTGAATGATCTAACTTGAAGGTTTCAACATACCAAGACACTGAGAGCTAAACAGAACCTGTCTGGGGATAGTTTGTCTCTTTCTCATTGTTGAAAAGGTCATGGTACGCAGCCCATCTTGCTTATTTTACTAAATTATTTGGTCTGGGCATTTATTTTTCTATCATTAAGGCCTCAGCGTGGTAGCTTTGTTGTACTCTGATGTTATCTAATTTTATTTCCATTGTCACACTCAGGTTTGTGTGTGTGTATTTTTATACACATGAATTCTTGGGTAGTGTGGGCATGAGTATGTATGTGTACATCTATATGAACCAATAAAGAGAGGAATGCATGAATAAAATTTTAGTGATACACAATTTGGGTTTAAAGTGAAAGTTACATTTGGAAAGCATAACATATCTGAGCACATTGCCTTTCCTGACATAAGCTGTATTTCACAGCATTGTTTACTAGATCTAAATATATTTTTTCTTCATTTAACAAGTGAAGAGGAATAGGAAATGCATATAAACCAACACTATAATGTTTGGTGTTGTATGTGTCTGTGCACACTTCTGATCAAATGGGCAACAGGTGTTTTTGTGTTTTATTTTTCCTGAGTCTTCCTGACTCAAACCTGCTTTGCCTTTTATCATTAAAGGAAGAGTAAAAACCACAGTTCATTACCCCTATGAATTAAGCACAATCTCATGCTGGTTTTTTGATATCTCATTGCCCTCAAGCAAGGTAAGTGGCATGTTCAGTCTCTGGCACTTCTCTTTGCTGCTGCATCAGAAAAATGATATAATCAGCAGCTCAGAGTTCTCCTGCTAGACTTGAGTCTGTTTAATTCCCACTCCTAGTTGAAACAGGTAGGTGGGGAGTTTAGGGAGAAATGGGCACGGTGTGGGACACGGGAAGGCTGTGCTCTGCTCCCCGCACTGTGCTGCAGGGCAACAGTGATTTCAGAAACTGCTGCAAACTCCCCGCAGTTGTGGTCCTCCATGCTTTCTTGTGAACCCTTTACACTGTGCCGTGGGCAGCAGCTGCCAGTCTGAATATACAGCAAAGTCTGGTTGTACTTCAAAAAGAAGGAGGCTGATGCAGCTGAGCTGCTTTGTTCCCCCAAAGGCAACAAGTTACCCTTGCAGGCTGAACCTTCTGTTGGTTTCTGTGTTGAGTTGTCTCCTTCTAGTGTCCAGTGCATGGAAAAGAGCAGCTAGTGAGGGCATCTGACCACATCAAGGTGAGGGCCAAGCAGGGGGAATAACTTTAGGCCTCTATAAAGTGAGGGACTCTTCCATTCCTCTCTGATCAAATGGCTGTGAGCCTTACAATTGCTGTGTGATTATAGCCTTGCATTAAGCTGACAGTGCAGCTCACTGCCTGAACCTTGAAATTTAACACTCTGTAAGTATTTAACCTCCCTGAAATGCTGACAGCAACATTTGGTTTTAAAGTATATAAGGCCAAATTCTTCCCTCCCATAACTTCATTGGCTATAGTGAAATTATACCACAGAAAAATTCGTCATGGAAAATCCTAAAATAGCCGGCCTTTATGTGCTTAAATCACCAATAACCTCTAGACACATAGTGCTGCATGAAATAAATAAATCCCCTTTTCAATCTTCAAAGTGTGTGTCTAATAAGAAAAGTGAGAACCTATACTCAACTGATCTGCTTCCTTTCAGGAGCCAGAATCACATTAGCTGGCTTCGGTGCCTGTGTAGGATCCTTCCTGCTTAGCAGTTTTAGTAGTAGCCCTGCAAAGCCAGTGACCTAAGAAAAGAAGAGCTGCATTTTATTCAAAATTAATTTTTCTCTGAAATGATAGCTTATATATTAGTATAACATGGGGCTGTACATATTAATTCTTTAATCCATTATTACAAAATTTTATAATTGTACTTCTATATAACAAAACCTCTATAATCTCTGCCTCAATCTCAACTACCCCTATGCAGTCTCATTAAGAGCACTAGGACAACCCAGATGATTCTGATCATGTAATTAGAAGACAGTGGGGCTCATTGTCTGGTCTGTCCAGCAGAGTAATTGCTGGGGAATGTGCACCAGAAATAATCCCATTTAAAGTGAGAGTCATTACTCCCCTGTGACACCATGGTAAAGAAGGCTTAAGCTACTCTGAAGACAGTTAGATTTTAAAGTTACGGCAATGTAAACATCCAGCCCAATGATACCCATTTCCCGCAGGTCACATTTCAGAGTAGGAATGTTCTTTAGAACTAATTGGCCCCCATGTGGATGTACTGTAAAATCCATATATTAAAATAGGTGTTTCTCTGCACTCAGCAAGGCATAAACATGCACTTCATTGGAGCATGTGCCTGAAGTGTCTGCTGGGCTTGGGAAACTTGGACAGATCCAGATTTAAGTGATGGACAAACTTTGGTACTGAAAAATAAGAACACTCATGTCTTGTGCATTGATTGCACAGGAAAGAATTTTTTCCAGTGTTTTTAATTCTATTAGCAAACTGGGCTTTTAATTTCTTTTCCTTTTTGAGACCATATGTCTGCTTGTCAACCAGAGTAATTGATGACAAATCTTAAGCAGCAGAGTTCATCTGTCTTTCAGTTCTCTGTAGGCAGAGCAAGTGGAGTCAAATGTCCACCCTTTGTTTTTTCCTTGGGTTTTTTGCTTTTGTCATTTAAAAAAACTTGAAATTCTTTTGCATTGTTTAGTGTCTATTGGTACACAAGACCTAGAGGCTGGAAGATGGGGTCTGCAGTGTACAAAGTTTGAGTCCCCTACAATAATATCAGTAGTGAATTATTTCTTTCAAAAATGAATTATTTTTGTGCTAATGTTTGTATAAATTTCTTCATTCTTTTCTGTCACTTTTTCTGCAGGGGGTGTGGCATCAATGTGGTTTTTTGAGAAGAAAGAAAGAGCAAGATTTGAATCTTTAGAAGGAAAACCTTGTTACTGGATCACTCTGCACATAATCAACAGAATTGGGACTTTCATTTTCATCTCACAGCTGTAATCGTGCCTAAATTTATCTTTTCCATTATGTTTCAGACTCTTCTTATTTGCCTCTTTGTCTCATTTTTCTGCCGATGTGCATGTTCACATGCACACACATGTGCACACGTGCTTTGTCTTCGCCTCATGCATGTGCACACGCACCCATACACAAATACAGGTAAGTTGCAATTTAATTTCCCACTGCACACAGCATGCCTTTAAAACATATGTATGCAGCAAATTCCCAGTGTGTTAAACTGCTGGGGAAATGTGCCTGAGCTCCACAGGCAAAGTGATATTGGTGTTATCTTCTCCTGTATTGAACTGGATCTGTGGTTCTGTTCCCCATAGCGCAAACCCCACAGAAGCCTGAAGCAATATTCTCTTCATGTTAAACAGTGAATTGCAGTGTGTTCAAATGCTTTTGTGTACTGGCAGTACAGGCCGCTGAATAAAGGAAAGAATAGAGGCAGCATTTTGATGCATGGTATTCCTTATTCTCCCAATGGTTCCCCTTTACACATGAGAAACAGCAGCAGGTGTTTGTTTTATTGAACACATCACTGGATGGGTCCACAGTGCAAACTGAGCAAATTGTGCTCCTGCAGGAGAACAGAGGTGCTCAGCAGTGGCCTTTCGTGTGTGTGCGTCTGTATGATGTTGAAAGGAGCAGCTTGTTAGAGATGATATCCCATTTAAAACTGGCTCACCAGGGCAGCATAGTGGGTTTCAACTCCAGGTTGGGATGCTGGCGCAAGGTGCCATTGTGCAATGCTGTTTGCTGCCCTTTCTGATAGTGCTGCTGTCACTGTTGTACTTTCCTCATTCCTGCAGGTATTAAGGCTCTCCAGGGAGCACTATCTTTGTGCGAATGAGGACTATGACACTGCAGGATGCAACTAGAGCGTTAATGGGTCAGTGAGTGACAGCTGAGCCTTTTCTCTGAGGTATTGAGCTGGCTATCACTGCCAGGAGGTCTATACAGTGAAGTGTGCCAATTTAATTTTGTCACATGTGGCCTGGATTGTACAGATAGGGCTGTTTCTAGAACTCCTTGACAATGCTAAAACTGATTCAGGCCACAATGCAACGTTTAAGGATGCTAATTAGAAAATAATTGTGCTGGGTTGTACTGACTTTACCATCATAATATATCTTAAAGGCCCATATAGAACGGGAAAGAAGGTATTTTAACGCACTTTACATGCAAAATGAGGCACTAGATTTTGTGATTTGTAACAAAGCGCCATACAATTGCCATCACCCGGTAAATCAGAAAGCAAAAATAGTTCTTAAGCAGTTAGTATTCTGTTTTATTTGCTAATTAAAATGGGGGTTGGAACTGCTCTTCAAAATGATTGCTCTAATTAATTCGTTGCTCTTTTGCAGTTCTACCTTCTATACCACTTGAACACAAGGCAATCCCTTGTGCTTCTCAAAAGCATGACAGCCAACATGGCATCTTTCCCTTCTCTGGAACAGCAGCCTTCATTGTTTATCATTGTTTAATAAAATGTCTGTTAAAGTCATCCATATACACACTATCACAAATCTATTTGCAATGAAATACAAGTATAAACCTGTGTTTTTAATTGACACCAAATACTTGTTTAATCTATGCAGAATTAAAAGAAAAATAGATGATTACTTTTATAAGACCAGATTTTAGCTTTAATTATTTTTAAAAACTTAACAAAAGATAGTGATTATTGTAATTGCTATTCCTGTCTCTGTGATATAATGTTTTATTTTGTGGCTGATGGATGATATTTAAGGTAGTTCCTACAGTTGTCTTGAAAATATTGCCTGCATTGCTGGCATGACTATGCAGAGTACAAGACATCACATATGAAAAGAGAATGAAGGGGGTGAAGTATGAAAGAAGATACACTCATTTTGCATTCCTCAGAGTGCTTGAAACTTTGAATATGATTCACATCAGTCAGGACAGAAATTTAAGAAGGTGAAATTGAAATATTGGTTGTGAATATATTATCTGATAGATGTAGCCTTGTATGAACTCAAACTGATATACACATATATATATTATTAAGAGTTTCAGTAAAGAATTTTATATCACAAAGGCTGATTGCAAACTTTGGGTTTTAGTGAGTTGTTCAACGCAGGAAGATATGTGTTCTGTTGCTTGTTTTATTTATTAGAAATTTTGAATGAAAGGAAAAATTAAAGAATGGATATGAAACCAAAATTCTCTGAAGTCAGTAGAAAAAAGTGATTCTGGATGATTTCAAAATCTGTTTGATAAAATCTGTAATACTTACAAGTAGTAGCATGATCCCACAAGTATCACTGGAGTGACTCCTCAGCTTTATTCAGAAAAGAGGCGTGAATCTGTCATACCTTGTATTGTTTGACCAGTTGCGCTTACAGTAGCTGACAAGAAAGTTTTAAACTCTTCAGATTTTCATTGCCAGCACGTTTCATTTTCTTAGGTAGTGTATAAATGACCATGATTACAGCCTGTCAGATTTTAAGGAATTTTGGATATTAAAGATGAACGGTCCTAAATTTAGCTTTGTGGGGCTTTTTATGCCTTCAGGCTCTAGCTAGGTCAGCATAGTGGCTTTCTGATTCTTCTCTGCGTAATATCTGGATAAGGTTTTATGAGAACTATATTAAATGTTGGATAACTGTAACAAAAATCCATTTGTCAGAAAAACATCTCTGTCAACTCAAACCTCCAAGCTGTTTGAAGTTGGTCTCTCCATATGTATTTGGCTGGTCATTAGAGAACAAAGTAAATATGGAAATGATCTCACAGTTTCTGACTACTCTCTGGCTAAGAAATTTCTGTCACAACAGTATTGGTTAGGAAATTATAAGTCATGGGATGGAACTAGCACCTATTTACCTCTCTTCTTGCCTGTCTGTCTTTTCAACAGCAGTCCAAGATCAAACGGATGCTTTTAAAGTTTTATTTCTTAAAAATAAGTAAGCAGACTAAGCGGGCCCTATGGGTCCTCTAAGACAAAGTCTTCTCTGGGAATAGAGGCAATCACTGCCTGTCTCCCATGTGCAAGGGTGCCTGTGGCCTCCTTGCAGAGGGCCTCCTCTCTGTTTGGCACATACTGATTCCTCCTGGGATGAAGTCCTTCCTATCCTTAGGAAATGTGCTTCATCCATTTCTGCATATCTCCTCCCCTCATCTTGCTCACCTCCATGGATCCTCATTTCCACACAGCACTAAACTGTTTCCTGTTCCATTTTTCCCCCCTAATGATTTATTAAATTAATGACCCACGTTTTCATAGCAATGAACCTTGCTGAGTGTTTGCATTTCTCAAATGCTGCAAGTACTTAGCCTTCAGCCTCATGTTTCATAACATTATGACTTTCTGCTGTAACAGTTACTTTCCATACATCTGGAATATGAACTTGCATACTCAAGTCTCCATGCTTCTATACATTTACATGTGCAATTTTTTTGCATTTTGACTCCCACCACCCAGCAGTTTTGTAGCTAGGCATTTGTAAAATATGACCATGATAATAACAAAATCTTTTTCAGTTAAGTCTGTGTTTTGAAATAGCAAAGAAAAAAAGACTTCAGTAAGACAGAAAGTTCCACATGTGATTTGCTTCCTATTTTCTCTATGTTGTAGTCATTCCCAAGTACCTGTCATCTATTTCTGCCTGTCAACATCTGCTGATTTTCTCTGTTGTCCTTCAACACCTCATTTTAATGGAGAAAGTTTTTTAGAGGTGCTTCCTGATACAAAAGAAGCTAATATAAATTTGTTCTTCTGCATAAGCTGCTGATGCTTCTACCTATTAGAACAAATACTTCTGTGGAAAGAGTCAAGAGTGTCAGAAGGTACAACAGGAAGTCTTACCAATCTGAGTACTGATGACGTATCTGCTGGGAAATGTGTGAGATGGAGAGGGGTGGAATGGAAGAGGCTGGTGATATGGAGAGATAGCTGAAACAAGCAGATGGCTTAAAGGAAGCTGAGAAAGTCTGTCAGCACATAAAGCAGCAGACACTTGATGATGAATTGCCATTTTGAGTTGCTAGCTTTTTCTTCCTTATTTAGGTAACTACTGTTCCAATAATGAGTTATATAATAGCTTCTCTGTGAAGACTTAAAGTCTCCTTTAGAATGAAGGTATTTTTTAATAGAATTAAAGCACAGACTTAAAAAAGCCCCATTAACATCTAATGCAAGGAGAGGAAAAAAGCTGGGATGAGGGAAAGGTAACCATGCAATTTGCTTACTTTCATTAATCAAAAGAAAGTCATTCATTGCCCTAACAATGGGAAATAAGACCTAGGAGTCCATAGAAGGCAGTCTAAAATGCCAAGGCTGCTCAGGTTGTATCATCTACATCCACACCTGAGATAGCTTATCCCAGTCCAACATTTACGTCTTTGACGCAGGCTCTGTATGACCCCTGAACATTTTCTGTCTTGCTGCTTAAGATGTGCCATTACAGCAGCAAACCTATCTGTTACTTCTTATCTGACTTTTGACAAGATCCTTAGTTTACTCTTAGCCTCAGTTTCCCTACCTGTAAACTCTGGTTTACAGCACTGGCTGATCTCGGGGCAGCATGTATGGGAGACGAAAGCTCATTACAATATATCAGGTAATATAGTAATTATCAAGAATGCTCAGAGAGGTTTTATCTGTTCAAAGCAGGACACAAACATTGTATTTTGCCATGCCAGTAGAATGCCCGGCAGGCTCACTCCATCAGGGTAGTCCTGCACAATCTGCAGGTAACAGGAGAGAGGCTCTTCATCAGAGAGTGTGGGTGACATATGCTTCATTGGACAAGAGCACGCTAAGGCATGTTTCAGAAAGCTATGGAACATATGCATTCATGTGACCAGGCGTGTGCTGAGTCTTCAGGCAGGGCTTTTTCTCTTGAGTTATGAAAGGCTCTAGATTAGACTTCAAAAGTGTCCTTCATCAGTGCTGCCTAACAATGGGGTTCTTCAAGTAATGTACTGATGTGTTTCAAGGCAAAAGTGTGTGCAGCCCTTGGGATCCAGACAGTGCATGCTTTGGTTTCCTTTTGTTAAATACATTGGTTTACTGTAATTCTGTAACACCTATTCATTACTGCTAATGAGTGTAGAAGTAATGATGAAGATATATCTCCAATTTCCTGCTGTACCTGTGAAATATTAGTAATTTAAATGAGGCCATGAAAAGTATAAAATTACAGCATCATGCAATCTCATTGCAATATGATTGGACTGCTAAATGGGTCATCATCAATCCCAATAAAGACAAAGCATAGGTCTAACTGTTGTCTTTAATCCAATTGCTTAGTTTTATTGCCTCAGTGGCAGCTGTTTAAGTGCCCCTTCCTCTCCCACTCAGTGATGTGATACGCCTTTACCATGAAGCAAGCCCATAATAAGTACAAGTCCTGGCATGCCTGTTGCAGCCTCAATGTCTCCAGAACTGTGGGCTTTGTAGCTTTCCGAACCCAAACCCTAACTTCAATGACACATGCAACTGAGGCTCATGTCTACGGAACCATGCGCACCCCACATAAGAAAGGTATGTAAGAAGCAATTAAGGTGCAGTGGCATCCTGGCATGCAGTCGCACATCTTGGCATGCCTTTTGCAGACACAGTGTTTCTGGACCTGTGGGCTTTTTGTATCTCTGAACCCTAACCCTAACCCTAACCCTAGCCCTAAACTTTATGATACCACAATACTGAGGAACGCGGTTTCAGCATCGTGGGTGTTCCAGATGAGAAAGATGTGTAAAGACCAGTGTTGTTGCAGTGGGATATTCATCTTGGTATGTACTTTGCAGCCCCAGTGTCTCTGGACCTGTAGGTTTTGTGGCTCTCTAAGCCCTAAGCCTAACCAGAACCCTGACCTATATTACACCATAATTGTGAGGCTCATGTCTCCAGCACCATGGGTGTTGCTCATGAGCAAGGTATATAAGGAGCAATGTTGATGCAGTGCCGAACTCATCTTGGCATACTTTATGCAGTCCCAATGTCTCTGAACCTGTGGGCTTTGTGCCTCTCTGAACCCTATAGCTAACTCTAATTCTAATCTTTATGCAAAGGTAATATTGAGACTGTGTGCAGTACCACAGATGGTTTTCCAGATGAGAAAGTTTTGAAACTACCAGTGTTACTACGCTCCCCCTAGAATGACTTGCAGACCAAGTATTGCTGGAACTTCAGGCTTTGTAACTCTCTGAACCCTAATTCTAACCAGAACCCTAACCTCTATGACACCCTAATGGTTATGCTGTGGTCTCCAGCACCATGGGTGTTCGTTATGTGTAAGGTATGTAAGGAGCAGTGTTGATGCAGTGCCATACTTGTCTTGGCATACCTTTTGCAGCCTCAATGTCTCTGGAACCGTGGGCTTTGTGGCTGTCTGAGCCCTAACCATAGCTGGAACCCTAACCTTTATGACACCATAAATCTGAGGATCATGTCTCCACACCCATGGTGTTCCAGATAAGAAAGGTGTGTAAGGAGCAATGTTGATGCAGTGTCATGCTCATCTTGGCATGCTCTTTGGAGCCCCAATTATCAACAATTTTGAACAAAATTATCAACAGTTCTCAAAATTTCTGGCAATCCATAAGCCATTACTTTCCATGAAGGAAAGACATGGCTGGATAAGAAACACGCTGAAATAATAAAAATTCTTTGGAAGTATTCTAAAAAGATTTCAGCACTAATGAATTCTGGGTGAAGAATTTCCTGTTCCAGGAAATTCCTGGACTGGACGTCATTACTGATAAATGGTGAAAATAGAAAGAAATCAGTTAGGCAATTAACTTAAGTTAAAAAGTAAGTTTTGTCTGCCTTGAAAGATAAGAATGTAAATATGTTTTACCAGAGTAAATTCAGTTACACGTAATTTCTTAACAGGTGAATTTTAATAGTAGGCAAAAGCTGATTCCCTCCAACACTCTGGGTATATAAGTGTCATAACTTCTAATTATTGTAATTCTTGTTCAGAATTACACTTACTTCAGAAATAAGTTAGTTCTTACTTCAAATAATTCAGTACATTGTTTCAAGTAAGAAACAGTGCCAATGTCATAAATGGGAAAAAAACCATACGTGGGCGAATTGAAGTTGATCAAAATAAGGGTAAAATATGCAAATTAGTTTGCAATTTCCTAATCCAGTTTTTGAAATAGTGCTTATATAACCCCATACTCAAGCAAATTTTTGTTGGGCTTTTTTTTCCTCAAGTATTATATATATATATATGTACTTTTGTGTGGAAAATTCCCACTTACTTTGATTTAAAATTCTACTTGACTGTGGTGGCTGGGGATTTGTGAACATACATACTATAGAAACATTTCTCTGTAGTTTCTGGACCTCTCTCATTGCTTGAAAAATTACTGCAGTGGAAAATTACTTCCTCTCCCATTCATGTCAGTGTCAATGGCAAAGGTACTGCTCAGTATGAACATATGGTAGATACTCTAGAAAGAAGGAAAGTGCAAGGAAGTTGTTGTGTATTGCATCGGATGCCTGCACCTTCTCTGCCACCTGCCTGGCAATACAGTTCTGTCCTTACAGTTAAGAATATTGAGTTTTAAATATCCTGCTGTCATATTAAAGATGAATTTTAGATATATCTTGGTGCACGTCAGGAATATTTTAAACAAGTACATTTAAATGGAAAAGGATACCATTCATGTATCCTCTTTGACAGTGCAGCTTTAACTGCGCACCTTTTGATTGTGTGCAGTAATGACAGATCTTTATGATCTTGTTCTTATTCATTATTTCCCACCTCACTTAATTTATGAGCAGGTTGCTAATTTACTGTTTAAATGCACATGAAATACAGGTAATACGCTGCCAGAGTGATTCCCATAAAATATATTTCTGCTTTGTTTTCTAAAATTAAGCTAATTAATATTCTGTGAGCTAAAATGTAATGTTATTATTACATTTTCATAATGTTGTGAACATCTCCTGCTTTCAGAAGATTTTCACAAACATTTTATGCCATGAGGAGGATAAATATGCACATCTCCACTACAACTACTTTACATATTTTATTATAATTTTCTATTTGTTTGCATTTTTCAGCCTCAAGTTTTGCAGCCTGGATGGCAACGGTTATGCTGCTGAAGTTGTTAAGTTAATTAATATATACTGAAGTAATAGCTAGGTTTATCTGCACTTTCACACTACTGCCCTGTGACAAAGGCTGTTTATAAATAAGCATTCATGCTGAAAAAAAATAGTTCTGTGAACACAAATGATTTCAGGCAGAACAGAAACTAATGCATCAAGACTGATAAAAAACAAACCCACCAAAGATTTTGGTGTGAATTTAAGCTTCCATCCTGACAGGTTTTATCATTGACCTTTAGACAAGTATAAAACTGCACCTGATGAAAATCCATGAAAACACTTTATAGAAACTTCTATAAACAGTTTTCCCTGCTTCAGAGTATGGCTTCGTTCAGGGACCAATGACTTTATATGTGCAACTGAGACAAATTCTCATAAATTGAATTTTGAGGTCTCCAGTGGTTTCCATAGTATTCCATACATCCATCCTATTCAGTAGACTGGTTAGCGTGTGCTTTAAGACAATGCTTAGGAAATACCAACATTGCTGCCATGAAAAAAATTAATACTTGCAATAATTTGCTAAATAAGTGTACTGCTGAATTGGGACATTTACAATATGCTAATATAAATATTTGAGCATTTTCTAGGGAAATGTCTAAACTCAGGACTCTCACCCTAAAATTTAGTAATATAAAGAAAATATCTTACTCTATTAATTAGTCATTTTAATAGGGGAAAGGCTGTTAGTTATCTTTTAATAATCACGACATTACTTTAGTAATGACATTACTTTTAGTAATCATGACATTACTTTAAGAAGTACATCATTTCCAGTGCTATTCATCAGACAAGTTCTCCAAATCATTTTGAAAATTTTTCAAAGTATTAAAAGATTAAAATTAATTTTTTAGTTAAAATTTAAAAGACACTTTATTATAAATATCAGTATTGCCAAGTTCGTGTTTCCTTATTTTCTGGTCTGACTGATGTCTTTGGTAACATACTACATTTTTTTTTCTGTTCCCTTGTTAGCTGACTTAGAAAAAATGGATTTTCTGAGTCTAAGTATTTGGGTTTTGGAATTTTTTTCTTTTAAATATTTTTTGAAATTTTAGAAAAAAATATGTTTTCCGTGAATTCACTTTCCAGGAATTTAAAATTCTGGAAAAAAAAAAAACTGTAAGGAGTGAGGTTTGGATTCATTTTATCAGATCAATAACATCTTAACAAAAAAAAAAAATACTTGCCTAGAATATAGCGGACTTATTGCATCCTCACTAAATTGAACTAAAATACTTTCAGGCTTGCTTGTAAATGAGGTTTCGTCGTGTTCATTTGTACTATGTCTGATTTTTGTTGTACAGTCTACAAAAACTGTAATCCTGTTTCGATTATTATACAACACAGGAGCAACCACCTCTTTATTTCCACAAACTTACTAACGATTAAGAGCTTCACTTTGTTTCCAAGATGGATTTAAGATTAAACTATTTTATCTAAGGCTATGTGCACAATATAAATCCGTGCTTTAAAAACTGGATTTCAAGTACACTGTTGCTGTGATTCTGTATTAACAGCTACTAAATATGTTATTTTTCCACGAGTTATGCCTTCTGCCCAGGTTTATTTTATTTATGCATTATTTGGGGAGTTATATTCATAGACATGTCCTAGATCGCAGCAAGAGTAAGGAAGGACTGTATGAAAATCACTGAAAACATCTCTGTATTGATTTTCCATGGTTTTGTCCACTTGATGAAGTACATAAAAGTTTTAGGGAGAAAAGAGGTGCCTAAATGTAGTACAGTGATCAGAATAGTTGAAATCACAAGAACTAAAGCAATTCCTTGAGTCAAGGGAATATTTTGCTAGAATAACACAATAAGTTCTAGCAGTTATCTTTAATGAGTTTCTAAATAAGCTTTAATATCCTCTTTAATACAGTATAGTTTGATTTGATAGCCAAATTCATGGCGTCATTTGGATTAGCAGCTACCCATTTCCCCCAAATTAGGAGCAGTTAGGAAATAAGTTATTAACAGACTGTATGGAGTAGGATAAGTATTTTTGTGAACTTTTTTGCATTTTTATTTCTTTCACAACTAATAATAAATTGTCCCATGAAGCAGATGTGTCCCCTGCTTTGTGATTGTCCTTTCTAAACAAAACCTGTACATGTGCAAATGAGCCTCTCCTAGTTTTGTATAAAGAGAAGATGTAAATTATGCTTAAGAGTTTAAAATATTTCTGTTTCAAAATGAAAATATGCATTCTTTCTAGCAAATTAACCTTCTGTGTGATTTCTGTTAGTAGAATACAATGTCTGCCCAAAAAAATCCTCCAGAGAAACTACTTCCCAGCCACTGAAATGCAAAGGATGAAAGTGGGTTATAAAACCTTCAAAGCAGCCAAGTGAGTTTGGCCCAGTTTTTAAAGCATGTTTACATGACTTTAACAAACAAATGCCAGTTTTCAGTGTGGAAAATTAAAGGTAGGCTCTTTAACTAGTCATCAAAAAAAAAAAAATCTTCTTCCGATAGCTCTATACTACTTTAAATCTCTTGGATTTTATTGCCCATCAGGTTCCAAATTTGAGAACAGCTCAGGTTCTGGGAGCCAGGAAGGTGTCCTGTTCAGGTTCGACACATTTACCTGGTCTTTGACTATCTTGTCCCAGGCAATTTAGATCAGTGTTTTCTGCTGGGATTCTACCTAGCTCAAACCAAGACTGGCTGGTTCTGAGAAGTGCCTTCAGAAAAGGAAATATATTATACGTAATAATGAACCAACCTCCTCCGCCAAAACATTTTTGTCTTTTTCTGAAGGCAGAATTCAGTATGTCCATGAGATTTTGCAATTTTATTTGACTGGAAGTACTTATCATAAATGTTATGCTGAAAGTTTTCACCCCAAATGCCATTTCAATTTTTTCATCTCCCTTTATTATTCTTTTGTACCCATGATTTTGTGATTTCTCACTGGGCTGTGTTTGGAGTCCATTATTTATGCATTTGTTCAGGACCCTTGAAACTGGCACAGTGCAGCTGCTGTCTTCATTTGGTTTGTTGTGATTTTTTTTTTGTTTTACATTTGTTCCCATTAACATTTCGTTGTAATAGAATGCTATCAGAAGAAAAGCAAGGATAATCTTGTTAACTAACATGTCATTTGGATAACCTTAAGGTGATGACAAATAGATAAATACCAGGACATGCAGTATAAAGGCTGACATGCTTTACCTAGGCTTGTCGTGTTGGGCTCAAGCTTGGTGATAGATATGCAAGCTAACTGTGGTACTATGTCAATTTTAAATTCAGAATGTCTTATTCTTATCAGAAAATCTATTGTGTTCTGTAATTAAAAATAAGATTTTGTAGCCACAAGGCTTCCCTGGAAAAGCTATACTTCTTTTCTGTGTATTGAACCTTGAAATGTAACAGCTTCCTCATCTCTGAGGCAACAGGCATTCAGTCTCTTAATTCTAGAGCTTGCCCTTCTCATCAGGATTTCTGGTTTTCTCTTCATTTTTCATTGTTTGTCTTATTCTTAAAGGTGTCATCCAGACTGAAACCGAATGCTTAGACCTACCATTTCGCTACAATTGCGCCATGCTTTCTGAGGTTTAAACTAGCTCATGCAGCAAAAGCAATCTGGCAATCCAGCCCATTTGTGAATTTTGCACCCGATGCTGAATTCCAAGCTGTGTCACTACCCCATGGGTAGAACTTAGACGGTTTCTTCGTAGTAAGTGGGAATCCTTGGATAAACAGCAGTTGGGACTTTAGCTGTAGTGTAGACATAGGCTACCCTCTTTCACTTTCTGTTTATTTTTACAGGTTTTAAAATATATTTTCAGTACTGTTGTAATTACAACCTGAAGATCTGTTCTAAACAAGAAATTTTCCTTTCGTACGTTGGAATAGATCCTTTGAGTTACTGCTTGGCTAAGAGTAATGGAGCCCTTTCTAAAGCATATTAAAATATACCATGATACCTTTGTTCACTGCATGAGGGAGCTATATAAACCTATTCAGTAAGCTACTGCAATAAGAGACAGTTTGTAAGAAAGGGTCTGTATACTTTATGTCTAAGGCAAAATGTCTGTCTCTGCGTGAAGTTCAAAAGCATAATGGGCATGTTAATTTCTGATGGGAGGCAGGTAGTGCCACCAGGTTGTAGTCTTAATTCAGTGCTGCTAGATGCCTGATGTAGTTTCCCCTCCTGTGGCAGAATTGCTCTCGTTTTGGTTTAGGATGCCAAAACAACCTTGGGATTAGGTTTTAGTCAGGAGCTGGCCCACTGGTTGCACAGCCACTAATTGGCCAGTGATGCCTTTCTGGTGATGATAGGGCCTTCCTAAACTCCCAGCCATGCACATCTGTGGTCCTTATGTCAGGGATGGCAATGAGAGGGGGTAAGGTAAAAGAATTTAGTCTGTAGAAAAAATAGCAATGCCAGCCTGTGAAGTCTTTGCTTATTGTTTCTGTGCTTCCTCTTTCTTCAGGATTTCCTTTCTTAGAAGGAGTTAGGATCCTTCAGTGTCAGCTGAGGTCCCTGAGCAGTCTCAGTTCAATTCAATCCAGATACCCTGATTTTCACCAACCCTAGAGAAATAACCACATGGCTTCTTAGGGAAGCCAATGAAAGGATAGTTTATGCTCCCTTGCTGGGAAGTTCTGATGGTAGAGACCACTAGAGGGCTTTCTGCAGAGTACATTCAAGTTAAAACACCCTGATCATAATGGCTTTCCAGGGCAATTGTGGGTTAGAGGAAGCCCTTACAAATTAGTTTGGGGAATATGTGTATTGTGTGAGGTTTCTAGGGGGTTCCACCTTTTTATTACCTTTAAAAAAGAGGGAAAAAAGAAAAGAGGGATTCTCTTCTTTATGTTTTAAAGAGAAATTGTGTTTTGCCCTTGTTCTCTGTGGATGAATGGGTGTAGCAGTACTTACGGCTCATTGACTTTATGTTTGGGTGAATACCTGAATATATTGTTCCAAGTGGTAAATATTGGCTTATGCTAACAGTAGTCAATAGCACCATTTTGCATGTTTAGTATTGCAAGGACTGCACAACTGCATGCATTCCTGATATAGGTCTTCAGTCAGCTGCTCATAACAGCCTAGAGACTTCAATCGCTCTTGCAAACTTTGAGATGGTAGCAGGGCAGGGGAATATGTTTTATCCCCCCTTCCCACTTTTGATTTGTCTTGAGTGGGTTTGTTTGCTGTTTTCTAATCCTTCCTTGGCACTTGAATCCTGGAAGAATAGTACTTTATATTCTCTAGTTACATTTCAAAAGTCAGATAAGAATTCCAGGGGTTTATTCATATCTGGAAAGTGAATCTGTATGTATAGTTGTTTCCAGCTCTAGACATGCAATATTGAAGAATTCAGCACGATTATAATTTTTAAAAAGGTGAGTGGTTTTTTAGAAATCCATGAATAAGTTCTTGGACTGATACTTCATATATCCACCACATTTCAACTCATGCAACAACTTCTCATGCCCTAGCAATAAAAAAGCTTTCATTACAGTGGTGCTATTACAGTGTTAGCATTCCAAGAAGCAAAATATTAGAAAAATGTGCATTTGCAGAGTGTATTACAAAAAATGGGTTAACACCCATGAAAATCAGGAAATTCAAAGACCAAATATGGGCATTTCTGAAATAAGCATAGCTACAGGGAAACCACTGCATTTTTTTTTTTGGCCTTTTCAGCTGTTCCAGGTCTTTCTTATGATACACGCTGTCTCTAATTTTTACTGTTTAGCTACGTCTGTTCCCCTTTATAGAAATAGTAATCTAGCCAGAATTATTCCTGAAAACAAATTTTTACTTTGATCAACTAGTACATGAGGCCCGATTCACATTTCCATTCTCTTTGTCTAAAGCAAAACACAAAATACACAATGCCATGAAAATTGCTCTCCTACAAAGCCCTCTAAGAGTTTTACCGTAAGAATAATCTTAAACCAGGGTTATTTAATTCTGTTCAATAATTGGGCACTTCCATAGGTGTGCATAACACAGGTATTTTCAATTACATTGTGGACCTGACACTGATTCCATTCTATGTTTGAAGCTCCCTTTGGAATAAATTGCATACACAAAACACAGAACACATGAAAACTTGAGTCCACAATTGCCACAATGCCAATTTTGTGGCATTAAATAACAGACAAAAAAGTGCTTCACTATATTTGATATTTGATCTTCCATACTCAATCAACTTGTTAATCACTGATCAGTTACTAATTCCACCTTTTATTTCACTAGAAACACTTGCTATTTTCTGAAAGATTGTACTAAAGATGTACTTCCTCAAAGTATGGTTCTTAAAGAAATGTTGTGTATCTATTAACCCAAATTTGTGACATTGACTTTGAAAAAGAACTGACATGAATGAAAGGAAGTGTGTTTTCTTATGACTGTGACTATTATCGTATTATGGTACCTCAACCTTATGAATTTAAAACAGTGAGAAAACAACAATAAAATCTATCTTGGTTTTCCTTCCAACTTTAGTTTTGCTTTATGCATTAGCTATTTTGAAGCTAAATCACCCTGTATTCATTTAAATGCTTTACAGATTTTCTCAGTCCTAGATTTGACTTTTTTTTAATACCAGGAGTTTGAAGAAGAGTCGCATCTCTAACATTTGACCTCTGTTAGCTGCAATAACATATACCACTGGCTCATCAAAACTGTCTGTATGACTAAAATTCCCTCATTATCATATACAAGGAAAGTTATTCCTCATTCTTTAACTTTCTGTTTGCCTGACCATTTCTCAACAACTGAGGAAAGTTTGTAGTTTTAGTAATTGGAGAAAAGAAGAAAGCTCCTGCTTCTTTATTCATATAGTCCATTAATATATATATTTCACTGTGCAAAATTTACATTTATTTTTTAAATTGTCTAAAAGTAAATACATTTTAAGGGGCAGAAGAAGAGCAGAGCCTTAAGCAATGAGCAAAGTAAACATCAGGTGAAAGACAAAAGCCTGGAAGAATTGATTATGCCACTTGGCTGCTCTCCTGAGGAAGATAAAAGAGGCCAGGATATGCTCTGCTACTCCCTGCATGTAGAAGTAAGGCTTGAAAACAATACTCTGAAATCTCTGCCATGCAGATAACTCTAGCAGGCAAGTCTGCTCATTTAACTATTCACATTTTGTATTTTCTGTGCCCACTGGTTGACAGCTACAGAGCACATTCTACCAGCTTGATCTTTGTGTACTGTCTTTAATGAAAAAGAAAGAATTAGGATAGGAAAGGGATGAAACTGAAAAGATAAAGAGATTAAATAAAAGATTAGGATTCCTGAAGACTGGGTATTCTGGCAAGATAATGCAAGGAGAACTTGAGCCAAAGAGTTGAGCTGTATGCAGACAGTCAAGGACACCCAGAGACTGTATGAACTTCTCCTTTTCAGAGCTCACTGGGAAATGCACCTGCAAAAGAATAGAACTTTACAGATCCTCAGCCTTTGAATGGCTGGGTTACAAACATGCTGCTACCTCTTGTGCTGTAATTCCTTCAAGCCAAAGTATCAAAAGACAGCATGCTATTTACATTCCCATTAAATATGTCAGTTAAAACTCGCATCACTTGGTAGTGTGCTGGATCATACTGGAGGTACCATGTAATCAAAAATCAAAATCATAGTCATTATCTGGGAGAGAAAGAATCTGAACTCTATGAGATGCGAGTGCCCTTCAACCAGCATAAAGGACGGAGCCACTTTGCACCAGTAGGTGCTGGTCCATAATGATCCCACAGTAAGAAAGACACAGTCACTATAAGTTATCATTTAAAATTCTAGTTATTACAGCTAGCACTATAAGAAGATAATAGCGTAGGTAATATTAATATCCTCTTACATACTGGGAACCCAAGGTGATGTTGCATCAAGATCCATGTGCCAGGCTGACCGTGTCCATACAAAAAATACTCCCATTTTGATCATTCAAGCTATTACAGGATTTTCTTACAAGAAAACAACTCCATCATTTCTTTTGTTAAACAGAAAGGATGTTCAGACAAGAACTTACTGCTGCAGTTGTAGGTAAAGGCAAGGCCACACATGTAGCTAAGTAAATGGCACCAAGTAGGAGCTGCTGGCATGCTCCTCTCTTACAATGAACTGACAAAGTTTATCCTGTGACCAAAGGATTTATTTATGCAGCACAACACAGCCTGAAGGCCACACTGGACATGCAGCACAGCACAGGCCTGCACCTACTGACAGTAACTGCTAGATGTGCACTGACTGCTAGATGTATAGGGGTTGCCTGGTCTGGGCTGCTTCAGAAGCTGGTTTGAGTTTGTTTTAATCTTAGCTTTGACACTTGCCTAGTTCATGTAGAGAACCAGTGGCAAAGCTGGAAAGAGTTCAAGTTCAGTGCCTTTTTCTCATGGATATAGTAATTTATAATTTTTCTATTTGTAGGGTCTTGTTTTTTTGTTTTTTGGTTGTTTTTTTTTCTTTCAAATGAACGTGTCCAAAGAAAGGCAACAAAGCTGGTAAAGGGCCTAGAACACAAGTCATGTTAGGAATGGTTGAGGGAACTGGGGTTGTTAAGGCTGGAGAAAAGGAGGCTCAGGGAAGACCTTATTGCTCCCTACAACTACCTGAGAGAAGGATGGAGAGGAGTGAGTTTCAGACTCTTCTCCCAAGTAGCATGTGATAAGGCGAGAGGGAATGGCCTCAAGTTGCACCAGGGGAGGTTTAGATGGGATACTAGTAAATATTTTTTCACTTAGAGTGAAGGTGTCAAGCATTGGAACAGGCTGCCCAGAAAAGTGGTGGGGTCACCATCTCTGCCAGTATTTAAAAGGTGTGTAGATCTGGTACTTCAGGATATGATTTAGTGGTGGACTTGGCAGTGCTAGGTTAACTGTTGGACTCAGTGATCTTAAAGGTCTTTTCCAACCTAAACAATTTTTCGATTCTGTGGTTCCTGAGGTGAATAGGAAACATCAGGTTGCTCTGAGCAGCAAGAAAGTGGAAGCGCTGTTTATTCTTTAGAGACAAAATAAAGTAAAAGGGCAGAGACATTATATATAAGAAATATGCCAAAATAGTATCACTGTAGCTTCTCCCTGCCTTCTCTGGGAGCCAGGCTTTCCAATGGCAGAATTAGGATCCCTGTATGAAGAATCTGCCTGTGACAGCTTCAAAAGTAAAAGCCAATAATAAAATGCAAGACCTTTGCAATAAAGCTCCAGGCCTCAATATCTCATGTTCTCAGGGTATGATGATCTATCTGTTGCTTGTAATCTAGCCTTTCCCTTTTCCAGATACATGAGATAGAAGTGTCAAGACTTCCTACAGATGACAGTGTGAACATTTGTAGTCACTGAAAGACAGATCACTTTACAGACATCATTCTGCCTGACTCTCATGGCAGTACTGTGCCCCATGACTTCTGTCACTGTGATATTCCTTACCCTAGGTGAGGTCTCCAGATCCTCCAGGGTGGAGCAGGAGCCTGTGCACCATTAAGTTTTTCTATGTAAAGGAATCTCACTTAGTTCTTGGAAAATGAGTTCAGTATTAAACTATTTTGAAGTCCTCCAGTTCTCTACTCTGCTGCCTAAAAGAAGAAAATAACAATATATTATTTCAATATATTTCACGTCATCAGTTTTCGTAAGAAAAGGAGGAATTTTACAGTTCTTGCACTCTCTCTTCTGAATACTCTGGAGAAAGGCACTCTACTTCTGCAAAAATAGCACGTTACATCTGCAAGATATTCAGACACATGCAGCAAAGCATAGATGCGCATGGAGTTTCAATAATGTTAAGATAAATCCAGTGCTATGAGAAGAAACAAAAGCTTATAAAATGGAAGTTACAATTTATGCACAGGTAAGAAAATTACAAAATATGAGTTTGAAACAAACTTGAAAAATTGCACTGAGGGGGAAAGATCATATCAGCTAAGCTACCTATTAAAGGTATTAGTGGATGTAGAAGATGAAAAGTATGAAATGGCCATTATATAGAATAATTGCTAGGAGTCAAATAATAGGAAAGAAATGGGAAATGGAGACTCAAAAAATAATAGAGAAAAGAAAAAAAATCTAAGATGCCTGCAATTGTGGAATTAGAAGAGAGTAGTGTATTGTTAAAAACGTAATGCATTTTAATCCAGAGCTAACTTACAAAGAGTGAATTTGAATCTGTGTTTCTGAAGTCAACATGACATCAACAGAAGTATCCTCACTGCTGCCTTGCAGACACTTGTAATGTGACATCTGACAGCCAAAAGACATAATAGCACGCTGCCTAGCTGGGAAGTGTGGTCATGGGCGCTGAAGCATACTCCTCTGCTTAAGAGAAGTATCACTGGTCTTTGTATATGTGATCCTACAAGGAAGGACTTTAATGTTAAACTTTTCCTCTAAAGACTCATTCTGTGTTAGGAACATATTAAAGATAAAGGGTGCGGTAGGAAGGTGATTGGTGACCTTGCATTGAATTTAATCTATTAGAGCAGAATTATTTTAGCTGGCATTCATCTTACTGAGAGAATTATTTCTTGGCACTCACCACTGTAGCAACAGAACACATAATGAACATTAATAGATTGTTTTCATCGTCATAAGCCTTATGTGAGCTGAGTAAGAATTAGCCCCATTTTGCAGGTGGTGAACTAAGCTCAATCCTTCAACATGATGAACGTGTCCTGCATAGTGCTGTATGCTCTCAACTCCCATTGGAATAGCAGAGCAGCACATACCTTAGAGAAAGCTTTCAGACATCCAGGCATTTTGTTTAAGTGATTTGCTAAAAGTTCTACATGTGTGGTGTTCCTTATTCTCAATTACACTAAAACCATATTACGTTAACTGGGCAGGAAGCCAGGGAACACAATCTGAACCCTACAGTACTAATGTAGTGTCTTAACCACAGGATCATTCTTTCCACTTAAAACAGGCACCAAAAAAATCCATGATTTTTAGCAAAAATGGATCTTGGGATAATGGAATCAGTGCACTTCCCTTGCACAAACTGTCTGTTGATGACAGCAAATAGATGAAAGCAGGCAAGTGATGTGGGGTGTTGGAGTATGTGTGTAAGGAAGCACTAGAAGAAAGGAGTGGCAAGACTGAGAGAGTGTAAAGGGCAGGAGTAGCAGGAAGTGAGAAGAGCCAGTATGTTTAGTAGTAGTAGTGCATGCAAAGGAGGCCATTATGGGAAGAGAGAAAAAACACAACAAATAGTGAGACGTGGATAAATGTGTTTTAAATGAACAAGTCTTCAGTACTTTGTATGCTATTTCTATCCAGACACAGGTAAATCCCTGGAAAAAGAAGTCATATGTAGCTCAGAACACCGCAATAGCTATAAATATAATGTGATTTCCATCAAATCGTGGTTTAGATTTTGTTTATTGTTACTTGTCCTTTATGACTAGCATATTATTTCCTTATCATGTTAGTGTTTATATTGATTAAATAATTATTAAATGTTGAGATATACTTCTTAATATTGATCCACCACTTCAGCAACGATTGTGCTTTGGGGTTTGCTTTTTATTTTATTTATTGTTATTATTCACAGAATTTCCCTTCAGGTTCTCCTAAGTCCTACTCAACAGCTTCTAGGCAACTCATGGGAGGAATAATTTTTAAAGGATTTCAAAGACTTGGGAATTAACACTGTCAAATCAAAAGGTATTAGACAGAGGCTTTGATCTTGCAGCTTTGTGTTCTACCACCTTCTCCCCCTTCTTTTGATCCCTGCACCTCTACTGAAGCTAACTACTGCCCAACAAGCAAACCACAAGTTCTCAAAGAGGTAACATACATTCTCATCCCTTAAACCAGTTTATTCTGCAGTGTCACCTGTATATTCATTTATACTAGATGCTTTTTGAGAGAATTCCTTCCAGCTGTCAGGTCCTACCCCTTCAATATTCCCCTCTCTGTGAAGGGAAGATGAATTATATGGACAAAAGCATAATTGCATGACTATTGATGAAAGAAAGGCAAGTTTTCGTAAGATAATGTTTTACCCAAACAACTTTTATATTGCTACCCTTAAGCCTGTAAGCCCTTCATCAGGTAGGTTCTAAATAATTTTTAAAGTTTTTTAAAAAAAGCTGTTTAAAGTTCTTCTAAATAATTTTTTGAAAAATTACCACAATGTTGCTAAAATAAAGCACAGTGGAAGATGGCGTGGGAACATGCTGACCCGATGACTCCTGTAAAACTTCCCAAGTTTATCTGTCTATTTTATCTCTGGTTGAAGATGTCACTGGTGCCTAATTCTTTCACCTGGTGTGTCATACAGAGTGATCAGAGACTTCCACCGCACAGCATCCTCTCTTCAAAGACAGAGCTTTTAAAATGATCCTCACAGATTTGCTGTATCAGATTTTCTGGCAGAAGGATCTTCAGTAGGGTTTGTGGTCCGTCCGAAAAAATATCAAGAGCTATTACTCACCTTGTGCTCACACTCTGCTGTCTAAAGGGAGAACCAGATACCTAAACTTCTCTGGGTTGATCACAGGAGAAGTGGTAAAACGCCAATAGTCTAACAGTGAGGAATTAAAAAGGTGAGCTGGTAGACATAGATCACACACTGGGCTAAACAGCAGATGACCAGTCATCCAGTCTATAAATGCTGCAGTCAGTCACCATAACTTTTACCCTACATTGGTCATTGGCTTCTTATTTTCAATGAGAGAAATACAGTTTGTCAGAATATCAGCTTTTCCTGTTTAAAATACCTGCTGGATATTTAACATGTCACCTCTGGAGGGGTCAGTCACTTTCTGAGAGCATGTTGCAAATGCCCCTCCGAAGTGGTGTGTCATGTGTAATAGCCACAACCTCTTTATTATTTTTGTACAGCAGAAAAATAGTAAATCATCTTTTAAATAATCCCACTTAAGGTTTAAGCTCAGTGCTGCAGAAAGCTGTCATGGTGATTTTGATTTCAGAGGCTGGGAGAAAGGGAAAATGATGAAAATTGCTCTGACCTTTATTCTTGCTATAATGGAAGTGGATCATTTCTGTGGTTACTGTATAGAGAGCTTTTATGCTTTAGGATGAAACTATAGGATATTATTCACTGCTCACCTTTGAGAAACAACACACAGCATAAATGTAACTTGAGTTTAAAAAAAAATGTATGTGCACGCACACACACACACATCAGCTCAGGTACTACAGAGAATACCAATGTGCTGTAAATTGGAAGAATTTGATCTCTTACCTGTACCTCTTCCCCCTGTGTCCTTTGAGTTGTCTGTTATTTTAATGTTGTGCCAGGCGTCAGAATAGCATAGAAATATTGCAGTGCCTCACCTGAAGGAGGGCACAAGGGTACACAAGTGATGGGTATAAATCTAGATACACACAAGACTAAGTGCTGCAAAACCAGTAAGGCTTCTGGCAAGTTAGTTTTGCTACCACACAAATAATTTTTTGCTAGGCAGTATTACTAGGATACTTTTTAGGGACTTATTAGCTAAGACTGCGAAGCAATGGCAAGATGACAAAGCTTGAAGGAGGCTGTATGTGACCAGCTATAGGAATTAAAAGTGAGATTAGCAAGGCAATCGTATCATGCATATGAAAATCTATGAGCACATTACTGAACACCAGAAAGCATGAAGCAAAAAAAGGCAGAGCAGTGATTCGGTTTCTCTAAGAAATTGTATCTATTACTTTTAAAATCTACACAATATGTCAGGTGCAAAAACAAGGAATGAAATGGTATGATTAAGGCCACCTACAGCCTACTGACCTGCTTACTTTCATATGGTAAATTTTCAGCTATGACACTTATTTGTTATTAAGGGCATGCTGTACTGCTGATGTCATCAAGTTATTGAGCACTTCCCAGTTAAGGTTGAACATGAAGAAATCCTTAGAAAACTTGAATAAATCCGTAGTTCTCCCTCATACAGCATTACTTCAATTGGATTTGCTTATTAGCTGGTATTAATTGGACTAAGGTCAAATATCCAACCCACTTCTGTTATCAGTTTGATTTTTAAGAGCCTAAGGACATTACTAGTCATTACTTAATTGGAATTTCTCTTCAAGTGCCTTTTGTGAAATATCATGTATGAGAAACTAACAAGTTGCAAGAAATTCATGGTATGCCATCCGTCCTTTTGGCCTGTGTGTGTTTTGTTAATAAAAATTTTTTGTTCTTGTCACTGTGTCACACTTCCAAGGACCAGAATTTTAATTATAAAATATTCTGTAGTGTACTTCTACTCATTTTAAGAACAAGTCACGAGAAAACTCAAAAATGCTTAAAACATAAAACAAGAACAGGCAAATATGACTACATATACTCTATACATAATACACGATATTCCCAGCAGCTCACATGCAAAACAGGATGATTCTTTTCACTCATCCCATGCTATCAAGAATGACTGAATTGCCTACTTAATATATGAAACAAGAAACAGGTAGGATGTGAATCAGGAGATACATAGAAAAAAAAGACAGGAATGAAGATAAACTGTATTTCTTATCTTCCCCATGTCACAATCTCTGATATGTTTCTTAATGGCATTATAAATTTATCTTGAAATTTATTTTTTCCAATATTTTTTTACTCAGTGATCAGAGAGAAGTAGCTTTTTCCACTAAAACCAGATGATCCTTTCAGTGGTCGAATTAGCATTTCTGAATACAAAACACTGCATAATACTTGAGCTAGTGAAGTATATTTGACTAAATATTATTCAGCACACTAATTATGGAGAAGATATTCATCCAAATAAACTAAATTAATGGCAAATCTTGAAACTAGAGATAAATGTTTTCTTTGCATATTTAATCCTGTACTGTATTTGACTTTGGACAGTGAAAGAAGCAAATCTGGCTGATGAGCTTCTTAGGAAGACAACCCAACCTGAGAACAGGGGTCTAAAACCACAGGACTTGCAAGCTTTGCTATTGTTATTGATGGACTTCATAAGTTCAGTTAGTTAAACAGGTAAAGGAAGGAAGTCACAGAATCTGCTGAGAATGTTTGGAGAGTTTAAACAAACACCTTGTGAGAAGTTGCTTTTCCTTACATCCCTTTTCCTAACCATTGTGTAGGGAAAGCATCTCCAAGCCTAGCTTTAATACCAAGCCCTGAGATGAGAACAGCCCTGGAAAGTCAGTTTCTTTCACTAGCAAGGATAACACCTCCGTAGCTGCTGAAGTTGGGTATGTCCTTGTAAAAACACACATTCTTTACTTATTGATAAATGGACTAAAGTTTAGTTTTAAAATATGGTGGTTGACGGAAGAATAATTTATCCTTTTTTGGATTTACCCTTTTGTCTTTCTCCATTGGTACTCCTCATACTAATACAAAGGAGTGTAAATCATGTTTAGTTGGGAACCCTGGCTACAAACATACTTAGTGGAGTCCAAGGCTTCCTGGTTCACAAGTATTTTTTTACAGAGATTGTCACTAGAATGTTTCACTTTATTGTGTGCACCAGATCACATAAGGAGAGGCCTTACGCTATTGTCTAAGAAGTATCAGAACTTAAAAAACATATTTTTGAAAGAAGAGGTGGCAAAGTGTTGGCACTGTTTGGTAATGCGTCTTTGCTATACTACTAGTGCTCCCACCCTGACTTGGTTTCTTTCACTTGTTTATCTCTCTCCCCTTCCATGTAGGAAGTCCCTTCGCTTACATTAGCAGAACAGCTACTCTATCCCAACATTTCCTTTTTTATCTGCTTTATAATTTTTTAATGATTTCTCACATAAATCTTGTTAATGGTGTGGGTATACAAATGGTCAAATCAGTAAAAGTGAGGGAATGGCAATGTGTGACAGTGAGGGGAAGAATAAAGAGCACAGAGCATAGCATGGGCTGCTCTCAGCTGCCCTCCTCTGATTCCCAGTTCTCATTTTCTCTTTGGAAAAGCAAGAGTAATCTATAGCAGAGTATAATTTTTTCTCACCCAAACTCAGTCATAAGGAAGAACAAAAACCAGAATGATGGCTTGGGGATTTAGGCTCCTGAAGTTACAACTCTCTGCACCCTAGTTAAAGACTGGTCTTAAATAATCACCATCCATCCCTTAGACCTGTATCTAAGTTAAAGAATAGTCTTAAATATTTAATTATTAGCTCATGCTAATAGAATCACTATGGGCAGACAGCAAGGAAAGGAGAGCTACAGCTGAACTGCTAATAATTGCACCTCTCCCTACCTGAATGGCTGCTGCACACTAGGAATTAAGAGATTTTACTGTTCCACTTTGTGCTTGCAAATAATTTTGTCTAATAATGTACCTATGAAATTACTGAGTAAAATGAGTCCTGAAAGGCCATGGCTCAGCTTGGCTGAAATCTATCTCTGAGTAATGCTGTGGAAAAAATTAAAAGAAGATGGGAGAGAAAAGCTCTTTTTTCATCCTCTTTGTTCTGCATTTGTATGAGGATGAAGTAGGCTGCACTGCAGAACAGTAGTTTTGTCACAGAAGATATCTTAGCTGATAAAAAGAAATAACCTTGTCACCTTCTGTATCCTTCACTGAAGTTAACATTATGTCATTATGCTTCTGGTATTTTACAGCGAGACACTGAGTCAAAATACCATTTCTTTTGTCTTTTTATTTTTTGTCTTCATTCTCAGAGCCTTGAACTCTAGGCATAATGTGGGCCTTGAATTAAACATCTGCTCTCTGGATTTTAGATATTTGCAACTTTACCAGGGACTTCAGCACGGAAGTGTAACATTGTTCTTGCTAGCACTGGTGTAAAGTAGAGATCATTACAATGCAGTCAAGCGAATTACTCTGCTGGAAAATGGGGGTAAATGGGACTCTGGATTGTCCACAGACTTTCAGACAATTGGAAAAGATGTTGCAGTATGTCCTCCAATTACTATTAACAAAAGTGCTCTTCCCACGTAGCCATTTTTCTCAAAGTGCCAATTCCTTTTGAGCTCTGCTTCCCATTAAGACTTTTCCTGAATGAGGGCAAATGAGAGTGATGCTCACTTTCATCAGCTGAGCAGTACTGGAGGACTGGCCTTGCTATTACTATGCACTCACAAGCAGCTCAGAAGCAATTGCAACACACTTGGTTGTCTAATTTGAAACTTTGAAAAAAGAAAGAAAAGGGTTTTGAAGGCTCAGCTCAGTAAGAGAATAGCCTGTGTAGCAGCATTTAAAACTTTCAAGTGCTTTTTAGAACAAAATCCTTGAGAAAACCTTTTTCCTCTCTCCCCTTTTCCAGCATCCAGGACCTGGTGTGTTTCTCCTGAGAGCATGCATGGAAGCAACAGATATCTTAGAGGTAAGGTAAGAATGGCAAGAAAATGGTTTGCCCTGATTGTTAAGGTCCCAGATTTTGAAGAAAAAAAGCAGAACTGGTCTTGGAAGGTGGGTGAAGGAAAATGTTCAAATATATAGAAATTACACTGCACTGTGAAACACGCTGTGAGCTTTGAACAGCAATCCCAGTCTGGCTGCCAAACAAATTAAGTTCTACACTGAGGCCTCTCAGTGAAGTAGGGTCTGAAATCCATCGGCTCCTGTCCTTCTTGAGTCTGGGACAAGTCTTGCTTATGGCCCATGAGACCAAATCTGACATGAGCTCTTAGAGCTAATCCAGTGGCCAGGGTCCTGGTACTTTGTTTAAATTAAAATGATTTTAATTTCTGTGATAGCAAATTTTTATCCATTTTGACTCTCTTATTGAATTGGGTATTCATAGCAAGGTTTTGGTAGTGGTGGGGGCTACACAGGTGGCTTCTGTGAGAAGCTGCTAGAAGATCTGTCTGATGGAGCCAATGCCAGTTGGCTCCAAGACTGACCTACTGCTGGCCAAGGCTGAGCCCATTGGTGACAGTGGTAACACCTCTGAGATAACATAAGAAGGAAGAAAAATACCTGCAGCAGGAGAGAAGAGGGAGAATATGTGAGAGAAACAGCTCTGTAGACACCAAAATCAGTGAAGAAGGAGAGGAGGAGGCGCTCCAGGTCCTGAGGCAGAGAACCCTGCAGCCTGTGATACAGACCATGGTGAGGCAGGCTATCATCCCCAGCAGCCTGTGGAAAGGACTCATGTTGGAGAAGTTTGTGGAGGACCCATGGGAGGGACCTCACGCTGGAGCAGAAGTAGGCTGTGAGGAGTCTCCCCCTGAAGAGGAAGGAGCAACAGAGACAACATGGCAAACAGACTACAGCCCGCATTCTTTGTCCCTCTGCGCTGCTGGGAGGGAGAAGGTAGAGAGTTGGGGAGTGAAGTGAAGCCTAGGAAGAAGGGAGGGGAGGGGGGAAAGCGATTTTATGATTTGGTTTAATTTCTCGTTATGATACTCTGATTTGATTGTTAGTAAATTAAACTGACTTCCCCAAGACTAGTCTGTTTTGTCCGTGATGATAAATGCCGAGTGATCTCCCTGTCCTTATCTCAACCCATGAGCCTTTCATCATATGTTCTCTCCCCTTTTCAAGCTGCAGAAGGGCATGACAGAGCAGCTTTCATGGACACCTGTTCTCCAGCCAGTGTCGACCCGCCACACCTATATATACTTAGATTAAGAATCTGGTTTAGGTAGTTTTATTAATAACTTCTGAATCAAACTCTGTATCTGTTTTCTAAAGGAAATTAAATAAGGAAGATGTCTTGTTCATATTAATGACGGATTTTCCTCTACCTCAGAAACATATCATCTGGTTTCTTCTTCCTAAACAGCTTCTCAGAAAAATGTGGACCAAGAAGTTGTTTACACTAGGATGCGCACAGCTTTCTTTACTAACATTTAGTTTTTGATATATAAACAGCTGCCAGCTGAGTACCCAGCAGCAGCTCTCTTGGTCTGGATTGAGGTGTTTGCATGCTCTGTACCTCACCCAGCAGAGCTATGTCCAACAGGGAGAGAATATACATGTAATGGAAAACCTTACAGATTATTGCAAAGTCTGTGTTTTATCAAATTTAATGCATTTATTGGTACAATTATTCCAGGTTTTTTTCTGCTTATAGGCCAGTTATTCCCCATCTGCTCTTATCAGAATTCATAAACAGCACTGATTGATAACAACGGTAATGGACAAATTCTGATACAGTTTTAGAGCTAATAAGAAGATGTGCTACTAAAACAAAACACTTACTATAAATCTTTAGGAAATTTTCAACAGAGAAGAGTTGAGTCAAAGGGACTGAGGCTGAAGCAGTCTGATTTCGAAGTGGCTTTTGTTTATCAATCATGCTTAAATTACTGTCGTGGCTTAGGTAAGTAGAAATTGTTTGTGTGATAAAATATTTACTATTTTGCATCCCTGTAGCTTAAATTCTCTTTGGTAAAAATCTGATGGAAATCGGGAGTAGCATTCAGTGATTAGCATGCAGAGATTAAAGCTTTTTAACCAAGAAATCTCAAAATGCTATGCAAAGCCCACAAGTAAGAGTTTTGGTTTTGAGAGAAAAACTGATCTTGCTTGATCACCTTGCCTGGTGGTTTCCTAATGAGGCTACTAGTAAAAATTTCAGTGTGAGCCCTTCAAGAAGTGATTGGCACTGAAGCACAGCTTCTCCTGACATCCCACTTGCCTGTGCTGGGCTGGATATTCAAAGGCAGGGTCTCCTCTACACATTATGCAACCGATGCTGCATGGAGTAAGTGGGCTGCACTGATTGCACAACGAGCTCAAACAGGAAATCCCAGTCATCCAGGAATTCTAGAAGTCATCATGGACTGGCTAGAGGGCAAAGATTTTGGAATGTCACCAAAGGAGGAGGTGATGCATGCTGAAGAGGCCCCACGCTGGGCTCCACAAAGAACTGTTGTGGTTTAAGCCCAGCCGGTAACTCAGAGCCACGCAGCCACTTGCTCACTCCACCCCCCTTCTTGACTATTCTATGAAAAGACTAACTGCAAACAGTTTGCGTAGCACTTAGAGAGCACTTTGAAAGCACGTAGAGAATCTTTGGTTCTCTAGCTTGTCTACTTGACTCCATTCATTGTGTTTCCTCACAACACCCTGTGTAACTAACCTTGAGAAACATAACTATTATCTCGCTCTTGATTCGTATGGATCCGTATTTAATTATGTGTAACACATTCCTCTCTAAAACTTTAAGTTTTGTGTTCATCAACACATTGTGTTAGATTGCAGTTTACTTTCAACCATTGCAGTAATGATTGTCACAGGAAAATGAGTTTCCTGCTTCCTTAAACTGCTTAAGGAAGAGACTTATTTCCTGCTTCCCCAGCTGCATGCAAGCTGTCATCCATCCTCTGGTACAGAAGCATGATTAGGCATTCCTCATTGAGAGATTTTACTTGTATTTTTTGCAATGAAAACAGTTTTTCTGAGGCAGTGCTTTGAAATCTTTGTATTGAATCTGTGCTGTGGTCTCTGGGGATCATATCAGTCAAATTTGCATATATTGCCATAGCATTTTCTTTGGGTTTAGTTCATGAAACCTGTTAAACACCAGTAGTATAAGATCATGTAGTTGAACAAACCTGAAGTCCTCCCTAACCAGTCCCGATTTACTGCAAAAATAGACATTTTCAGTAAAACAGGAACATACAATTAGAAACCCCTAAACTCTAACTTTAGCATACTACAAACTGATTTTGCAGGCAGTCTCCTTAGAAGCAATATGTGATAATTTGCTTCCTGTCAAAAAAGGAATTATGCACAAAATAAACCTTACTTTGCAATATTTTTCTCAAACAGGAGCCTAATCCAACCTTCTTTCCAAGTCAAATCTAATCTATGATCCTTAGGGATGCAGTTTGCAACTCTTGCTTCTGAATCTGCATCCCCCCGTGGGTTGGGTTTTGGGGTTTTTCATTAGTTCAGTGAAGGAGAATTAAAACCAGAGGACCTTAATCTCTAGATCGGGTTCACATATGCTCTGAATTGGAAGAAAGGTCATGACAGCAACTGACATCATTGCAGTATTCCCAAAAGCCAGCCCTTCCATCAGACTGCACTTCAGCCCTGGAGTTCTTAACTAGACCTTCTCCAGTCCCAAATATGGGCTGGTTGTTACTGATAATTCAAGGTCAAATTCAGAAGCATCAAACTGGATGCTTAGGGAATTACCTTGGGATGAAAGAAAATTAAAATTCTGTCCCCAGAGATCACCTCTGTCTTATTGCTGAAATAGCTTCTACAGACCTTATATAGTATGATATTTGTAGGAGCATCCTTGCTTACTTTCATGGACCTGCCCTGTCTTTATATGATAACCTCATAGGAATTAGGCTTCTTCATTGTGCAGAAGCTGTGTAGCCGTGTCATATTAGTTATTATCTCTTGGGAGTTTCAGTCGCTACCAGGGCAGAGCATAGAGGAATGAAAGGAGAATGAACGTGCCCTCAGAAAACAGCATTACTAAAATAATTCCCTATGCAGAAACTGTGACATGAATACGTACTGATGAGCTCATTGCTCAGTAGGTCTATTTCTGGGATGTTTATACTCACCTTTTGCTCAGAGCTGTGTTTAGTGTAAGCAACTACTTTTGAAGGTTTGCTTAAGATAGTAGCACAGTGTTAAGCAGCATAAGCTTTTTTCTTCTAATATGGCTATACTCCAAAAGAAGGTAGTTCTGAATAGCTCATTTGTGCAATAAAGCCAGTTGGTAATATGCTTTGGGAGCTGTTTGGATCCAAGATGTTATAAGTGGAGGAACATTATCACTGGAACTTTATCACTGGAAAGTGCTTTTAATGGCAAATGGTCTGTATGAAGTAACAAGAAGAAAGAGATTTTAAAGGAAGTCTAAAGATCAGGTTCAAAAGTGTATCAGAGTAACTCATAGGGTTATAACAAAGATTTACATACAGTAGTGTCATGGGGTTCTGTTTGGTTCGTAAGCATCCCTGGTAAGCTATAGGACTACAAAGCATGACACTGCCATGACTGAACTGAGAACGAGGTACTCATCCTGTAGCTGATAAAGGAGGTATAATAATATCTTTTGATGAAAATAATAATTTATAAAATACAGGATGACAGTTTTCCTTCACACTGAACAAAACCAGAATAACAGTAGCAATCCTAAGGCTCGTTCATTCTCTGAGCAAGAGCTAGGCCTCCCAATCTTCCAGGCTGTCTAGATCAACAGGAAAACAAAACAAAACAAATAGCAGGCTTAATATACAAAAACAAATAAAAAATAAAATAAATAAATAAAAAAACCACATAGCTGTCTTAAAAGTCAGCTCTAAATACAGTAAACAGCCAGTAGATTTTTAATAAGTCTGCAAACAAAAGGTAAAAGAAATAGGTAATATTCGTATATCAGAATATGGGTTACGTTAATTAAATGAAATCTTTTTTATGCTAGTAATCAGTGACTAGACATTGGTTTATAGTCAGGGTATGTATTGCTGGTACTGTTAAAGTATATTCTCCTGCTAGTAAAAACTTCTGATTAAAATCTTTCATTTTCTAGTACTATTGATTAACTCCAGGGCATCCTGCAGACTATTCCTGCTCTTATTTCACATCTGATAACACCACCAAGGTCAACTGTGTTGTGTAGTTCTAAAAATACTAACAACACTCAAACAAACATGATCATCTGTGGAAGTAGAGAAAGATGTGCAAGCTGGTGATGGCAGGACTGACAGGAGAAGAATTTTGTTCTGAGAAGTTCACTGTGAGGATTTAGTTGGTGTGAGTGGAGATAAAAAATAGGATGAGATGAGATTTTATCTGAAAATTGTATCCAACTTACTTTTTAATTATTATTTTTTAGCAAAAGCTTATTTCCATATCCTGGTGTTTGTTTGTTTGTTTGTTTTTACATTTGGGAAGGAGGAGAAAATGGACAGGAAATTACCTAAGTAGCCCTATTGGGCTTACATTCCTGCTAAATAATTCACAGATCACCTAGTAACCAATGTCATCATTAGGTAGAGAACTCTGGTAGTTGATTTAAAATTTGCTTATGGAAAGTACTATTTCTGATCTATTACTGGGAGCGATAGCAGATTAAAAATTATTAAGACCCCCTCTTTAGGAGCAATGTGAATAGTCTTTACACTTGACTTCTTGACCTCAAAATACAAATCACACCACACAGACAATATGACATCCATCCCTGCTTTCTCTTTGCTTTTGCAGAACTAGTGTTATAGGGCAGGCAGTCAAATAGTCAGTCCTGTACAAATTGGTAGGTCTGTTGGATGCGAACTGAATCCTGACATAAATAGGAAGCCAGTGCATGAAAGTGGTGGTGCAGTGCATTCCACATCTCCTGAGGACAGTGACACTGGTTTCATGAGCTATTTGGAGTAGAGCTTGTCTACTCTCAACACATGTGACTATGTAAGCTAAAATGAATAGATGTGTACTGCAAACACCAGGCCGAACGTCAGTGTTTCCCACTTCATAAAGAGCAGGGAAGAGGCAAGTCATATGCTTACATTTCTTTTGTCATGTATATTATTTATAGGTTTGAAATTACTGTGTGTCCAAGTTTTTGAAAAATCTAATAAATATAGATCCTGCATGGAGCTGTTTCACTATCCTGAATGTCAAACCCCTCCCCACCAAAAAAAACCAAACCAACCAAATAAACAAGTGACATTTGAGACCTCATTTTTTCTTCAAGCTATATGCATGCTTATACAAATAAATAGTGGGTTATAGTAATATTTCATCTGACTCTAGTGTCATATGCATGTAACTGCATCTTAAATTGCCAGTTTACAGTCTGTTGTAGCTATTTTGCAGGTGATTCTTACCCACTGCTTTTATGCAAACCTTGCATATAAAGCAACTGTAAAAATCTTGCATATTCATTTACTATGTTGCTTGTATTTTCAATTAGAATGCATAAATGGCAATGTCAGCCCTTCAGATGATGCTTAGGTAACTAAATAACTACTCAGCGTTACAGTTATGATGGTGTACATTTTAACACAAGTAGGTACACTGTAAAGTTATGCTTCATGAAGAACATATTCAGCAAGAATACAGGCAAAACATATGCCCTTATTTTTTTTTAATTACATGTTCTTGAATCAAATAATGTGATAAATCAAGCAAATGCCTGAAATAAGGAATTTTGGAAGACTGAGAGAGGGGTTAGAAAAGTAAGTAGAGGGCAATTCATCTGGATTTGGACTCATTTATCATATCTGGATTGACAATTACAAATGTGACACTATGTCTTTTCTTTAAAAAAAAACTAGTCCTCCTTGGTCAGTCTATCAAAGCTCTGAGATTCGCAATTGCTCTGAAACAGTGAAAATAACTTCTGGCGGCAAGAGCTGGGAAAGCAAAAGTTTCAGATTTCATGGGATTTTAAAATATTCATCTGGCTTTTAGGAGATCCACAAAAATGTTTAATACTAGAGGAAATCACAGTGGGTCTCCTCATTGATGCGTCTTTGGCTGCTCTGCTCCAGACGCCCCTTAGGTTAATGCATACCAAGGCACTGCAAATAAGGCCCAGCAAAGAGCCCCATTTTTCCACATTAGTACAAGAAGGAGTGTCAGAATGTGACAGTAATCTGCTGTAAACTTGCTTGATAAATGCATGTACTAGATGGGGAAACTGCAGCTGAATTGGGTTATTTTCTGACTAGCTCTGCCAGTTAACCAAGGCATATTTATGTTCTCAAGCAGCAGTTCATGGTATGTAGTACATGCTGTCATTTACATGGCCTCAGAAAGTCTTTAGACAAGTCATGTCTGATGTGGTAGAGAATCTGAAAAGTTTGGGTGGAGGAATCAGCTCTCCTGCGCTTGGTCCAGGATGGGGAACCTCAGAGCTGAAGAAACCATCTCAGATGGATCCCTGCTGATTACAAGAAGTAGCAGCTATTCCACAGAATCATCATTTGATCCCTCTTTTCAGTGGCAGTGATGCCTGGGAACCCTGATGGTCCTTGACATGGGAGATAACTTTTATGTTATTGAAATAGCATTGTCTCATGAAAACATCATGAAGAAACAGGGAAGGGATATGGGGAAATTGGGTAGGGAAAACCTCAAATGGTACAAGGAAGAAAGTTCTTTTCAGAAGGATGCTTGCTTTTGGATAGTGTTGAGAAGAAATGGAATAAAAGAATAGAAGGATGTGTAGAGGAAGCACTTGTTATCCAAGGCACCAGAACGAAAAAGTGAAGGAGCAATGGTTTCTTTAACAGTTCAAAGAAGAAAGTTAAAATCCCTGTCTGCAATGCTGGACCATATCTCATTTCACTTAAATGAAGCATGCTGTTTACTTTGATCAGAAATACTTGCATGAAAAATTGCTTTGGACTTGAATTGTGGAAAGAAAATAATACACATAGCCTAGTCAACACCTTATGTGAGAGGACCAGCAGCCTTCACATAAATATGAAGGCATAAAGAAGACAAACCAAGGTTCTTTAAATAAAATGTTGCAAGGGCTGATGTGATATTTAATTTTTTAAAGTCTGCTAAGCTAAAATAACAAAAGGATGTAAGTCTGAAAATTCTGTGGCACAACTGAATAAGAAAGCATGAGTTTTGTCAAGTATAATATGCTTGGGAGCTCTCATATTATTCAGACGATGTCAAATGCAAAGCAAACAGCAGAAATGCTGAGCTGTGAGAAATTCTGTTTGAATAAATATGTGCCTATCACACTTTAGATGTAAATTATTCATATATTTCAATGCTAATTCTTCCTGAACTGGACTGCTTCCAGAAAAAAACAAAACAAAACAAAAAACCAAAACAAAACCAAAAAAACCCCAACCCAAACCAAAAAGCTATGTTTTTACAGAAGAGTCACTGGCTAGAAGTTATACTTTCTATTATTGGTACAAATAGCAGCTAGAAGCTCTAACTAGCCCATTTTTAAACTCCATTATCTTGTTATTATAAACCTTCACATTACAGGGTGATAATTACAGAAGCAAACTTAGCATGGGGGCAAACAGTGATTTTCCTGCATCACTGCCTAATAGCGTGGAGCTGGTTAGGATTCAAGTCCAGACCCTGAATTTGCTGATGTCTCAGAAGCAGCTACAGGTTAGCACTTAATAAAGAATAGGTCAGCTTTTATCGAAATGGGACAGCCAGAGAAAATTTCAAATGTAACACCATGTTTTCTTGCCCGTTTAAAGGAGAGCTCTCATTTCCTTAAGTGCCCTGACTGCTGATGGGAGAAGCCCAGCATTTTCAATCAGGCCTGGGAGCAAAAACTCCCCAAAATTATGTATATGTACTGGTTTTATTGGATATTTTAGTCATTCACAGCATTGTGGACTGAGAAAGACAGCTCACCTGTTTGTATGGCAAGTCTGAAAAGAAGCAATTTTCATCAATACACAACCATTTCTCAGCTTCTCTGTCAGGCTCCAAGTAAGCACATATGCAATGCAACGATCTGCTTCTGTGCCTCTGTTCCTAGATCTGTACCTTTGGAATGATGATCTTTAGGGATAAATAATGGTCTTTAAACTTGTCAGGCACTGTGATAATGGAGTGATACTACAAAGATATCTGTAAAAAGATAGGTGCTCCAAAGCAATCTCTTCTTGGGGAAAACAGCATGCACCCTACTGACACTGCAATTACCTAGCACTGCCCAAGCCTGCTTTCACTTGCTTTTATGCCTGCTGGATTCCTCTACCAGGTTATTGGTCGACACTTGCCCTGGCTAGTTCAGTTCTCTCTTCTGTGGCATTCCGTAGCAGCAGGTTCCTGGGGCCTTACCCACCTTCTCACAAAAAGCAGCTTTGCCTCTTTTTTGAGCTCCCTATTTATCTCTCACTTGGACTTTGTATTCCTTGAGCCCTACACAAATCTTGCCGCAGGATATTTTACTGGGTGTTCTTTCTCAATTAGCCTCCTCAGTATTCATACTCATCTTGCAGCAGAATTTTCATTGTGTTTCTGTACAACTCAGCACTTGTGGTTCCTAATGCATTTTTCAGTGTGGTCCCTGACATCTGAAACTGATTTCCTATAGTTCTTTGCCTCATAAACTCTTCATCTTCTTCCAAATACCAGCTGAAAATGTACCTTTTAGCACTTGCCTATATCTCTTAATTTTTTTCTCTGCTTTTCTTGTTGCATAACTGATCAGTTTTGTTGCTAAACTGCTTGAAGTATTTAGGAATACATGGTATATTAAAATAATAATAAAAAAAAGTTATATACAATGTGTCTGAATTGCATTGGCCAGATTCTTCTTACTCACATTAGTCGGAAAGGAAATCCATGATTTTCCACAGGATTACACAGATACACTCTGGAGTCATTGAAAGAGACTAGGACACAGTATGTTTTATGAGAAGACTTGACAGCAATCCTAGATGCTATGCAATGTGCCAGAGGCTGCTTACCTGTGTGGTGGGCTGCTCTAGATAGAGCAACAAGCAGAGCCAGGATTAGGAAATGGGCATGGCAGCAAAAAGCAATGTTGCAGTCAGAAAGAAGCCAGGTGAAGGCTTCTGTGAAACAAACCTGGTGCATAAATTCAGCATTTTACTTACTATCTTCAGTGAAAAATCTTTTAGCCCTTCATACTTTATTCTCTGCAACTTCTTTATTGGTACAAAGCATTAGTGTATGAATCTCATTCTCACAGAAGGAGCAATAGTCTGTGCTCATCTTGCATCCTTGATCACCTTAGGTTTGTATATAACCTCCAAAGCCACAGGGCCAGCAGAGCTGCAGTAAGGCTTTAAAATCACTTTAAGGTACTTACCTCAAATGAGTTTTCAATGCCCCTGGTCTGGCAAACGAGTAAGTCAGAAAACAGAGAGTACCTAATGCTGCCCCCAGAGGTTGTGTCACTGGCAAAGAAGTCAGGCATTACTAATTACTGAAGTGCCTTACTGTGTCCTTTGGCTTAAGTAACTAAGGGACTGATCCAAAGAGACCACAGAAATCAGGGGGAATTTTTTTCCATTTACTTCAGCAAGCTGGGGTCAGGCCTTTGTTACAGCGTTCCAAAACCTGCTTAAATACATGTCGAGTTTCTGCTGGTCTCGTAAACTCTATCAATTGTTCCCAGATGCACTGTGTAGAAAATAATTTTCCTTTTCTGTGAGATTTAAAATACAAACAGCAAGCAATATGAGAAGTCTGTGGGCAGCTGGTTTGATTTTTGTCGTAGAAACCCCAGACTGGCCATGCATAACCTTTCTTGAATAGAAAAAATAACAGTAATTCAAATTGTTTTGGACGTGAGTGCAGTCAAAAGGTTCGAAAATGGCTGTAAACACAGTGGACTGGAAGGAACTTCAGACACCACTGAGGAAAGAAATAAGAAGAAAAGGGAATGGAACTGTCATCAGGAAATTATTAAATGAAATTCAAACCAGAAAAGAAATGCTCTTAGATCTTCATCCAAATTTTGTCTTCATTTTCACCTTCTATATTTCCTTTATTCCTGATCTTCTCCTCTCTTGCAGGTTTTAAATGGGCATGATAAGACCATTGGCTTCGGTAAGGGTGTTGCTGTTTTGCCTCAATGCCATTGCAAAGTTTGTCAGCCTTGAAGACTGTGAAATGACTGCTTGTGGTCTGAAAGAACATGCCTAAGTTTCTCACAGTCTTCAGGAAAAACAAATATGAATGATATTTACACATCTGTTCCTGTATTATCCTTTTTCTCAGATATGCTGGGAAGGGGACAATTGACATTATACAGCCAAATGGGGATCTGCTCCCTGAAGGATGTGTCCTAATGATCTTCCAAATAGCCTTGAAATACTTTTCCTGAACACTGAAAAGAGGGAGTAGGCAGATTTGTTAGTGTGACACTGGATGGAAAATAATTTAAATTTAATATTAAGAGAATCCAAACTAAATATCACTTCCTGTCAGAAGGGAAGTGTTTGCCTTGAAATGTGTGAAAAGACCTATTTCTTGAGACTCCTGAGGAGCAGTGGAAGGTAAGTATGCAGTTAGAGGCAGTCATACCTTTTCAGGAGGAAAAACCAGGTAACCTTAAGGTCAGATGTGTCTAAAATGGGTCTTGGAATAATTTAATGGAATGGGTCTAATATAATGTTAACAGCTGAATTCATCACTCAAGAATCAGTACTTATTTGAAAGTGTTCACACAGTGATATATATTTAGAAACCAACAACAGCCTAGTTTCAACTGCTTGTCACACATGTAGGATGAGTGCTAGATTAAAGTGACATGGATTTAAAGGAAAAAAAAAAGAAGAGGAGAGCTTAAGTATGAGCCAGTGTTCCACTCATCTAAGGAAAGGTCCAGGAGTCAGAAGAATCAGTTGAGAGCTTGTCAAAGTCATTTATTTCAGGGGTTTAATGAAGCCTGGCTAACAAACTTACTTCACAAAAAAAGAAAGATAAGGAGCTACCCTTCAATTTCAGTTATAAATTTGAGATACTGTATCTAGGACATGGTAAAACAATTAGCAATACAAAATGCACCTGCTTCTATACCTAGTTCATTTTAGATAAAGCAATCTATAGCCAAGATTGATTCATGGAATTAAATGAAGCAATTATGATTGGGCCAGAAAATATCTATATGCATGAAAATCCAGTGCGTGTGAGAGTAATTAGCTAAGCCACCAATCCAATACAGTTAGACATACTGTACAAATGAGTGACCGGATTGTTCTGTAGTGTTAGTGTTAAGCAGATGTAAAATAGGTTAAATTCAGATTCCGTGGATTGCTATGTGTTTTTTATTCAGACCACCTTTGCTCTGATTTCATTTGATACAGTGGTATACACCTAGTGTCACAGGGAGCAGCAACAATTTGCTAATATTTGTTGGATAATTTAAACACTTGTTGGCTTGTTAGGATGGACAAAAAGGCAGAAAGAAGGAAGGACTGAGGAACTATTTATTTGCGGAAGAAAATACAGACATATAAACTAAAGGCCAAGTAGGTTAACACTTCATCCAAGCTGATTTTCACATCCTTATACACATCACAGTTGTGCCTGGTAAAATCAATACAATTTCCTTCTTCTTTTGCTACAAATCGCTACCTGTTTCTTCTTAAGCTACTGCTCTGAAATGGCTATCTTTCCTGTGTGCTTTTTATTTTTATTTTTTTTATTTCTCTGGTCTGCATTTGGGGTTGGTAATCTTAGGACCTGAGTAGCATGGACTTAGATGCTGTTCTTCTTAGTCTTAAAAACCTTTCGTATTCCATTATTCCCCTGACAACAAAAGCTTCATGGGTTTTGGGGGGAGTTTGATGTTTTTAAGGTTAGGAAGATTGTGAGGTAAAGGCAGCCATTACATTAGCCATATAGACCCACTTGTGGATTCTCTAGCTAGCAGGTCTAACTTGGGTGCAGTGACAATGGAAGAGGCAGAAAGGCTCAGGAGACCAACTCTGCAGTGGAGATGTGCACCGTGGAGAGTGTAGGAGATGGGGAAGGACAGAGTATGCCTAGACAAAATCAGATGCCTCTGTAAAATACAATGGGAAATGTGGTGTTGGTTCCAATAGGAATAGCAAGTCTTGTTGCTTTTGTTAACTGCAAATGTTGCTGTTTCTGGGTTTTACATATTTTTCACTTGCTATGTTTTTTCATTTTTATTTTTCCTGAGAAAAACAGATCTATATCGCATCCACATCTTGAAATGTGCTGCATTCATAAGCCTCCAAATGGCAAAACACATGAAGAAATCTAACGCAAAAGATGAATTTTTAAAAAAAATTGAATGATGTATAAAACCAGAAAACAGAAGAGTGTAGATTAAAATCCAAGAGGTGTTTATAGAACTGAGTCAACAAATCAGCTTGAACACATTCATACATTTACTTTACGCCTATCTATAATTCACTTTCTAGATTGTTTGCCTGAGTATGTAGGGCCTGATTGCCCTCTTGCTTGTTTGTTTAAATCAGGAACATCTTCAGTGCATTCGCTAATATAACAGTGTCATAACAGAAAGATGAGTCAGTCACAGAAGAAAGTTATATAATGGTATTTAAAAAAGATGTGCCAGAGTTTACTGTGAGGAAAAAACATTTTTTACGAACTCTCAGCAAAGAGGTGAAAAAGTCGGACTGTATACTGGGGACCAGCTCCTCAGTGGCTGAGACTTGATCTATGCTGACAGATTAGCTTCAGAATGCCAGACACTGAAATGAGCATAAAACAGCAATCTCTCCCAGTGGTGCCATGGGCTAGGATTCACACTAGCCCTGTGCATGCCAGGCAGTGGTCATCTATGCAAGATGTAAGAGATACAGCCATCCTGTTCTCATTTCTGCACTCATGTGCAAGGTGTCTACCAAGCCCCATTATTGCACCTTTCACATGCAACACTGCTTTCACATGGCCAAGAAACAGAACTGAAGCCACACAGAATCAGACAATCATAGAATGGTTTGGATTGGAATAGACCTTGAAGCTCATGTAGTTCCAGCCGCCTGCCATAGGCAGGGACACCTTCCACTAGACTAGGTTGTTCAAATCCCCATCCAGCCTGACCTTGAACACAGGCAGATATACGGCAGGCACAGCTTCTCTGGGCAAGTTGTTTTAGTGTCTCACCACCCTCATAGTGAAGAATTTTTTCCTAATATTCCATCTAAATCTCCACTCTTTCAGCTTAAAGCCATTCCTCCTTGTCCTGTCACGTGATAGATTCGATCTCCTACAATTTTGTGCAAATCTTTTTGGAACAGGGGAGATCACATACAGAGAATAGTTCATTCAGTCCACATGGTTAAACAAAATTAACTTTGAACAATGAATACATTTGAGGAAATCGTGGGTTGCATGTGGATAGTCCCACAAACAGGAAATGAGGCTGAATCGATCTGGTAAATTACTCCTTGCAAATGAGTCATGAGTCATTCAGACATACTTTTGCAAGCATTGCATTCAGAGCTATCTGGAGCAATCAGTGAGGAGGGGAATAAGACTGTTTCCTGGCAGAAGTGTAAGCAGAGTGTCCACCCTATCCTGTCCAGGATGGTAGCTCACAGGTAGCTCCTACCATGTCCCACCTATTGTGGCATTGATGTCTTGTTGATGGAAAAGGTTTCCACAGTGACCAGGGGATATCACTGAAAGATCTGTAGTTTACACCAATGCTCAGGTCACCTTGCAGAGAGCTGTCAGAAAACAAGGCCTCAGTTCTTTCCCAGTAAGCTGTTTGGTCTGTGAGCTTTGGATGCTGTCAGTGCGATCTTCTGCCTTTTAAATACATACTTCGTAGAACTGAACCATATATGTCAGTGGGAAATTTCAGCCTCATTAGCAACTATGTTACATCAGATTAAACTCCCTGTGAACTCATTAGATCTAGCTATACTCCTAGTGTTGTATTTATCTTGGTTTATGTTGTATTTATAATGTTTTATGTTGTATTTATCAAGAAATAACTACATTGAGGTAAACAAAGATTCTGGATAGGCTGCTGGATATGTGAAAGATGGCTATCTTCATGTAGAATACAGTTATGAAATAAAGTGCAGAGGAATAAACCAATTTCTAAGTGCTGATCTTAGAACTATCCATTTTCCCTCTATTCGTAAAAAACCCTCATATTTTTTAAGAGGTGTAGGGAACGTGGCAGCTGATGTAGGCTGTTAGGCTGCCATCCACAATTAATGTTTGCAGTGCTGGCTTCCGTGTGGGCAAGTGCTAGGACCATAGCTACTCTTTTGGAAGGTAGGAATATACTGACTCATAGAGAATTTGAGGCAAAATTATTTAACACCATTTCTTAGCTTTTCACTGAATGTAGATAATAAGGTTGGGAGAGAAAATTATTGAGCCATTGGCACTACTCGATGGATCAATCCCATCTTTATTTTTCTATCTTTCTGGGTGCCTGTTCCCTCTTTCTGTCAGATAAGACTGAGAAGATGGACTTTGTATTCCCACATATTAAATGGCAGGGATATTCTGTCTGGGAAATAGCAAATCTTTTACTAATAAAGCCAGAAGGAGTAGGAGAAACTTGTGGAGAACACTTGAATGGGAGTATACCGATAAGTGCTTTTTGCTCAGCTGAGATAGGTATTGTGTGTGCATATTTGTGGGTGAGAGAGAAATGCTTTCAAAAACAAACACATTTTTCAGTGCAGGTCGAATAACAGTTTTTACTCCTGAGAATACTCAGGTGACAGACAAAGTATTGCTTAAAGAAACTTTGAGCTGAAGTGTTATTTCTACAGCCATTATCAGCTGCACTCCCATGACTAAAATGTGTTCCTCCAGAGAGAGGGGAAAGCTAACAGAGCTTCTAGCCAGTTTGCAGGAAATCTGTTTTTGTTTCTTCAGAAATGAGCAGAGGGAGTACTAGGTGAAAAAATTAACTTTGCTGAGACCAGATTTGCAGCACACAAGCAGACATGAAATGGACAATTATATAAGTTAAAGCCCCAGTCACAAAATGGGGAATCCCAAGGTGTCTTGTTTTTAATGGTGTGGTGACATCCGAGACCAAATGAGCACTCACTTTTTCAGACTACAGCACATAAGATGAGATAATAAAAGTTTTCAGTTGCCAGTACTGTAAATCACTTTAAGGAGTTCTAGTTTTTTAATCTTCCACACTTAAAATGATAACACCTTATGTATTATTAATCAAAGAGAAGGATGTATTTCTGTTACTTGATTAGACGGTGCCGCACCACATTTATACCAGTTGATGGTATGACTAACTGAGGTAGCCCACAGCTAAAAATCTCTTCCAGAGACACCACTGACAGTCTTTCTAGTTTCACTACTCTCCTAAAAGCTGTGTAGATTTGTAAATGTGTTTCCCAGTTATTTCTGTTTCCTTTTGTCAATACGGCATCATAACGTATCATGGAATTCTGTCAGCACAGATCTTTTCCAGCAACATGCCGCAGAGAGACATTTTTAAATGTAGGGTAAGTAAGGGTTAAAAATTGCTTAGTGGAACAAGATAGTGCTTCCAGATTGCATTGGGTAATTCTAGGTTGTCCCAAAACACCTAGTGAGAGACATTTAATGAAATGTTTTTAAAAAATAACGTTTGTCTGAATTAGAGGATTTTTCTCTCGTTTGTATTGTGTGCAGAAAAAAGGCTGACAGTAAGAAGTGAGATGAAAAGGTCTGGTTTTCAAAGTACAGTATGTATTAGCCATCTCAGTGCCTCAAAATAAGCATTCCCCCCAAAATCAGACAAAATACAGAAGCTGCATCTGAAAATGTGGTCAAAGCACTCTTCATGTCTATGTCTGCACCGAATATATCATCAGTATTAGATATGAAATAGAAAACGCCAGAGATCATGAGAGAAACAGACAGCCAAAGGACATGATGGGAAGCAGTAAGATTTTGAAACTGACTGTGATTAGTCTCAGTATTGAAGGAAAGACTTAATGTCCAGAATACTTATGTATAGCATATCTAATTCACTGAGATGAACAAATTATCTAGGGTTGAACTAAAAAGAACCCTGGTTTTAGACTACAAGAGAAAGACCGCTGCTTTGAACTACAAGAAGTCAAAAAATCCTGCTTTGAACTACAAAAAGAGGTACCAGTAAGAAGAACCTTGCTTTAGCTGAGCAGCAAAAGAATTCTGCTTTGAAATACAAGTAGGGGGAAAAAATCCTGTCATACTCTGAGATGAAATGAAGGAAGAAACGCACTTCTAAAACAAAGACAAAACCTGAGTTTCGGCATTTGAAGGAGAACAAAGAGAAACATCTGTAAACACAGCAGCAGAGTTGTTATCTAATGGTCAATACCTAAGACTAGAAAGAACTTCTGAGTCATCCGGTCTCCCCTTAGCCATATTACTTACCTAACTGCTTCACTTGCTCTTTCTGTAAAACATAGCTGACTCTGCTTACCTACCTCTCAGAAGAGGGGATATTTTTCACAGTGCTTTGAAGATGTTAAGCCTTATGTACATGCTAAGTATTGTTATTATACTTTGCTATGGGTGATTACATTGCAAAGGAGAGAATAAAAGACTGCTTTAGTATAGAAAAGATAAATGAACATTCTAGCTATAAGCAAGAGTAGGCAATGTAGAAAAAAAAAATCAAAAGATTGAATAAAAGAAAAAGAAAAAAGATGGGGAGGAAAGAAGTAAGCAAGAACGCTCTTCCAAGTACATCCATCAACCATGAAATGGAAATGTCTTGGAAATGACTTGCAACTAGGTGAATTTCCATATGGAAATGATTTGCAACAGGGAAAGCGCAGTTTGCATCCCTCCTACCAGATGAAGTAGACCTCTTGCTGTCACATTGCCATCTGGTGGGGAAAAGCGACAGGCTTTCATAGTGTCTGCTCTCCAAGGAGGGCTATCCTGGTAGAGCTGAGGCAGGCGACACCAAGTATTGACACTGGAAATGCTGCTGCCTGCAAAGTCTGTTGCTTTATTGATCTTTCTGGGTGCTCCACAGTACCAAGGAGATCGACTATGCTAATCTGAAAGCAAATGCACTACATAATGTTGCTTCTGCTAACAGGTAGACAGAAGAAGGCCAGTGTCCTGGGTTCAGCTGCAGCAGTCATTTTTCTCCTTCTTAGTAGCTGGTGCAGTGCTATGTTTTTGACTTTTGGTCTGGGAACAGCAGTGATAACACTGATGGTTTTAGCTACTGCTTAGAATGTTTAGACTGACCAAGGACTTTCTGAGCCTCATGCTCTGCCAGGAAGGAGGGGAAACCAGGAAGAAGCAGAAACATGACACTTGACCCAAACTAGCCAAAGTATTCCATACCACAGCACGTCATGCCCAGGATGTAACGGGCAGTTACCCGGAAGGGGCTGGATCTCTGCTGGGGTGGGGCTGGGTCGGTGGGTGGTGAGCCATTGTATTCTCTTCTCTTGTTATTTCCTTTATCATTATTATTATTGGTGGTAGCAGCAGTGGTTTGTGTTATACCTTAGTTACTGGACTGTTCTTACCACAACCTGTGGAAGTTGTATTCTTTCAATTCTGCTCCCCATCCCTCTGGGAGCTGAGGGAGGAAGGGGGGGAGTGAGTGAGTAGGCTGCGTGGCAGGGCTTAAACCACGACAGCCAGTCATGCTGAAGGATATGTGCAGAGTACTTCAAAAAATAATATGCAATTAGGGAGACATATGGGTAAATGATTTCCAAAGTCTGGGTCCTTCATCCATTCATCTGTATGCCATAGCCAGCTCTTTTCTTTAATATTTCCAGTGAAAATGGAGAAATAATGAGACACAGCATATGTATTTGTACTTCTGTATGCATTAAACAAAGAATTTGCTTTGGATGACCTGATAATTATGTCCAGCATAATGAAGATACATGAGGAAAACACAAAATTAACTTTGTCTCGAAAAAATTCAAAATGTGCTGAATTCAGGTTGTATTTTTTTTTTTTGCTTGAGGGCACACAACAGAGGAAAGTAAGAACAAAGCTGGAAGAAACGGAAAGGTCCATGTTCTGCAGAATGTTTTGCTATTTCAGAAGTGAATACTAATTGTGGTATGACTTTTTTGCATCTCCAAACATAGTCGGCTGGTTTAAGTCAAACCTTCCCAAAGAAAATGCTGATGTCTGTGGGCTAAAGCATATTTCCAATATGTGACAAATCAATTGAAACAGGAGTACCCCAGATAAAGCTAGATTCTCTGCAGTTACTTTATCTTCGTGAATGAAACGATTAAAGTCAGTCCTGTTCAGGAAGGGCAGATTCTGAGTTTATTTTTACCCATGTTTGTCAGATCACCTCTGCTGACTCCATTCATCAGCCTTGCAGCCGTAAGGTTTCTGTGGCATCATTCAAAGGCATCAAAACAGAAAGTTCTTCAGATATTGATTCTGCCAGTAAGTATTAGTCACACTGTTACATTTGATTTTTATGGATTGTTACCTTCCTCATGGACCTTTCTATTCCAGGTTCCCCGGAGATCGATGAGCATGCATGCTAAATAGAACCTATCAAACATTATTCTTCACTCATTTTAAACCGTATATTTCAACAAGCAGGATGGAATTCAACATGCCTCAAAAAGCTACTGAGAAACTGCAATTCAGCTTCCTGTCAGACCGAGGAAGGCCAAGAACTTCTATACTGCCAAAGATCATGCACAGGGAACATATGTTCCCTTCTAAGCTGCATGGTTTAACTATTAGACACTGGCATAAACCTTCTCCAGCTTTCTAAACATTCTGCAAAACTGGAGTATGGATCCATTTTTGTCCTGCAGCTTGTGGTGACCCTTCTCTCAACACCGTCATGTGGCCTGGAAATCAAGAGCCTTCTTCCAGTCTTCTGGACAGCGATGAGACAGTATGACATAAAACTCTACCCATGTACAAGCACCAGAACAAAACCTTGGGCTTTCCACAGTTTATATAACTAATTTTAGGGTTTTGTCCTATGTCTGAAGGGATTTTTAGTGACACCAGGCAGTTTTGTCCCACACTGTTTCAGTGCTGTGTCATGTAGTGTTTTGACTTTCTGAAGAAAAGAACTGTAATATTTCTGAAAGTGAAAAATAGACCCCTATAGCTTTATCTCAGAACAGGGAAAATACAAGAGCACCAGCAACTGCATGCAAGAGAAATTGAGAGACCATAATGTAAGAAGCAGCTGAATGTTTGCACTAGCAAAAGTCCTTCTGCAAGGATCTCTGTAGTGCTTGGATCATCTTCCTCTGTCTCCTGCTATTTAGCTAGATTGAGCACCAATTCTCCCAGCAGTAGATAGATAAAGAGGAGGGCACTGGCAAAAGAAGACTGCATCTAGGTTTAATCAGAGTGGTGGAATTATCCAGTGGAAAGTGAAGCATATTCCAGAGCAGTGTTTCTCCCTCCTCAGTTTGGATCAATGTGTACAGGGTGTCCAGGTCTACCAGTGTGTGACTTTTCCGTTTGTTGTACCCTGAAGGATTCCTTTGTTCCTTGAATTCTGTTGTCATAACTTTTTAGGTGGGGGGGTTTGATGGATATGATTTTTCAAGTTTTCTTTACCTCAAAGTAACTACCTTTTAGCTTAAAAATCTAAAAATTGCTTTTGCTAAAAGTGTATATTGAAATCTGAAAGACTGACAAACTTAGGTGATTACTGGAACAGAACTTATTCTCCTGTAGATTGATATCCTGGAGGGCAGTTAAGTCTCTGCGCACAATGAAAACTAAATTCCATAATATGAAGCTTTGATAATTCCTTCAGTGTGAGTAGATCCTTTCCCCTTCCTTTCTGCATAACTTTTGTTACATAACACTGAATTCTGGTTAAATATGTGTCTCTGTCATGTGGGCCGTATGAAATTTAAATAATCTGAAAAACAGGTGCCACCCAGCATGGTGTTTTTAGTAATATAGGGCTTGATCCTCCCTTGCAGCATCCACAGGTTGACTGTTCCCACCAATACAAGATGAGAGCAAGACAAGTGGGAAGCATTATTAAAGCTGAATATCAAATACCCACTGAAGGCATGTGACTGCAGTGTAAGAAAAAAAGCTAGTGAAGAATGAACTCTACAGAGAGTACTATAGCCAGTGCTTCTCAGAATTGTTATGTAAAATAGTGTTATAGATTATAAATTAGATTATAGATTATAGACTATAGATTATAGAAATAGAAATAGAAACAGAAATAGAAATAGAAATAGAAATAGAAATAGAAATAGAAATAGAAATAGAAATAGAAATATACAGAAATAGAAATAGAAATAAATAGAAATAGAAATATATAGATATAGACACAGGCATAGACATACACATAGATATAGATATAGATGATATAGGGATAGCTAGATATAAAATGCAAAATACTTTTCTCAAGTCTTCAATGTTTCTGGAACAAAACTAGAAGAAAAGTGTTATACACTTCTTTATTCTTCTTTTTCATTCGTTAATCAATCATTTGCCTATTAATGTGGAAATGCAAGGAGTCTCACAGAAATCATACAGATATTTGTCTGTAGGCATATTTACCTCAGCAGGAGTTTAACAAGTATGGGGAAGGGAAGAATACTCTAAGACAGTGTATTCCAAGTCCAAGACTTGGCATCACAAGCATTACTGCAGTACAACAGTGTGAGAGTCTCAAACACAAAATCATTCATGCCCAGTTTGTTTGGGTTTCAGGCTGTACAGCAAAGAAGCATTTGTTGATCAAGCAAAAATAAATGCCAGTGTGACATGATTGATTATTTAAGTTACAGCAAGATACATTCATCAGCAGTTACAGTGTAAGTACAAGACAGAAGACACGATAATGCACTTGCCATTTTCAATCTATAGTAATTCCAACTTTCAGCTTGCAAACTCTTTATTTCACTTAGTATATTTCAGGACAGAGTTGTTTATAGGACTATTTGATTAAAATCAATTATCACAAAGTGACACCATTGCAGTTCCTTTTCTTTACTTTAAAGCATTCTGAATTTACATCACCTTGACAATTAAAGCTCCAAACCAGTTGTGAAAGCCTTTTATATCTGTTTTTCATTAGTTCATATTAAACAATTCATTGGCTTGATTTTCACTTCAGTTAGCCTTCTCATAAAATCTGCTTAGACATAATGTTGATATCACATAGGAGGTGAAATGAATTAATGCATCAACAGAAACACTAACTAGAAGGATATTTTTTTCCTCACATTTTATTATTTTGCTGATATACTTGTCAGTCATGTGCAAGAAATACTGAGACCAAGAGAGCAGGAAAGCAGCACTAGGTCAAAAGGATGCTTTGACACTGAATTCTGTTTTCATTTGCTGAAACAGGTGTATAGTCAGCAAATCTCTGCTGAAGGGAATTATTTTTCAGATGGTCCCTTCTTGGTATTATAATGGTGCCACTAAGGCAGCAATAATTAAGGATCTCTCAGCATTTCATTACAAAACCGTATTTTCAAGTGGATATATAAATTGCACATCGAGAAATTCTGCTTCTCGTTCAAATGTCTTCCTAAAATTAGCATTCTGAGTGGGTTCTTAAAAAACCACACATACTAATTTGTTGATAAGAATGACTTAATGAGTATTTAGCTCAGAAACCATGGAGGAAGAGCTGTAACCCAATAAGAATAAATGGGTTACCACATCCAGATCTGTGCAAATGTTGTATGCAATGTAATGTACAAAATGCCCCTGTACACAGAAGCAGACAACGACCATCAGAAATATGTCGGCTTAGCAGACAGGGAGCATCCTTGCATTTATAGATTTTTGATGTTTGGTGGAAAGCCTGTGCAGGCTGACTGAAAATACAATATCTCACACATTTATAACCTTATTAAAAGGTTGGAAAAAGAGATTTACAGCGTAGCTTGCCTAAGATGGCACTGAGAAGAAAAGCACTTCTGTTAACTAGTTCATGCCAAATCCAGTCAACTGTTTCGTCCAAATTATCCTCCCTATTCACTTGCATACACTTCAACAAAAAGTGATCATGAGCTAGAGGAGCAACATGTTGAAAATGTATTAGTGACCGCATAGCTTGTACGGAGCAAGCATGGCAAGTTAGGCTGGCATAAGCAAGGGGATCTTCTTTGCTGGCTGAGATGCTTTAGCCCATAACTGTGTAGGAAAAGAGCTTGATAGCATGGCCAGGCACTCCAGCTTGCAAGGGTAGCTTTGCCTTTGTGGCAGGCAGCGGAGGTGGAGAGTGACTCAGGCAGGGAAGATCCCAAACTCATCTTCCCTCAACAGCCAGAGCTATCCAAGGTTTTCTTTCTCCAGTTATTTTCAGTCTGTTTTCACTCTTTTCCCTTCCACAAGATCAGACTGGGACCCTATTTATAGCTTGTGGAACAGTGCATGTTCATGAGGGGGTGTCCATGGGCAAACATGGCAATGGCGATAATGTTATTTCATGTCAGGCTCCATTCTGGTATTTTGGCCTTTCCCTTCTTATGCAAAGCATGTGTTCACCATGTAGGTGTTATGCAGAAAAGGTCAGCTGTGCACTGCTGACTTTGAGCACCAGATGCCTTCCACAGCACTGTTGCAGGCAGTTCTGGGGTCTGAGTTCTGTCTTATATGTGGCATGCATTTTTTTCTTCATTTAGAAAGGATTCAACAAAAAGAACACCGTAAAGCAAAACAAACCCCAACATTTTCACGTCTTTGCTGCACTATAGATGTGTTTAATTTTATTGTAAAAATACCTAAACATTTTTATGTCAGATTTATTCAGTATTTACCCAAAAGACCAAAGCAGCTTTTTTTGGCACATATGGTAATATGATCTATAAATAACAAAAAAGATTAATTAGGTATTTATCCAACAGATGGTCAGTGAATTAAATAATTCAGGTTTTAGAAAACTTCATAATTGTATACTTTTGCCTGAGAGCCCAGTTAAATCTGTATAGAGCACTAAGCATGAAAATCCAAAGGATGACATTCAAAGACAAACGTAAATAACAAAAGCAGTGAAATTTCATTTCCATGGCTTGTATGGTTCAGCAGCAAATGTCTGCTTCTCCAATCTTGTTTTGCTGGAGTTACTTCTGATTCATGCCAGTATAACAAGGAACAGACTCAAGGATGAACTTTTGTTCTTTATAAATCGCGCTGTTCTGCCCTTTTTTTAGTTTTGACTTAAATAGTTCTAGCTTACCTGTCAGTTTGTCAGATCATTGACACCAAACTATATTAAACCATAGTTCCTGTTGTAGTTACCCACTGCATATCTAATACTTGCATAACTTAAATCACCCAAATTATGTGAAACAAGACCTGTGTGTGGTGGAATATATTAATCTTTTGCATATTTATCAGGAAAAATACCCAAGATTTAGTCCACTTTCCACACAGGAATACACACACAAGAAAAAAAAAAAAAGATTGTATAAAATTCTTTGAATCCTGATGCTTGTGTTTAAGAAAGTATCTAGTATTAACATGGATATGGACAGTGGGATTGAGTGTGCCCTCAGCAAGTTTACTGATGGCACCAAGCTGTGTGGTTCAGTTGATATGCTGGAGGGAAGGAATGCCATCCAGAGGGACCTTGACACGCTTGTGAGATGGGCTGATGCCAACCTTAT
>WYDI02037043.1:0-26478 GCA_009867235.2 Psittacus erithacus | reverse complement strand
CCCGCCACCCCCGCCGTGCGGACCGCCGGCGCCGCCTGCCCCAGAGGGAGGGTGAGGTTCTCCGCCTCTCTCTCTGCTGTAGCCCCAGCGGGGATGGGGGCTGTAGCGGCCCAGCCCTGGTAGTCTTTGGCTGGTCCCTTTGCGCTGGAGCGGCCTTTTATTTCCTTCTCTGTTTCGGCGTCAGCCCGGTAACGCACTCGCGGAGGTCGCCTTAAGGGCTTTTCCCTCCGATCCCGGAGACGCTTGGACGCGGGGCTTAGGATAGCGTCCCGCTCGCCTTGCAAGAGAGTCCCGCAGGGCTGGGCGCGGATCCTTCCTCAGCCCATAGCACCGGAATGCTACCTAAACAGGGAGAAAGCGTTATTCGTACTGTTGCGGTGGTGCTGTGATCGCCCTCTCCGTTCTAGCCCCTCTGGGCTCCAGAGAGATACAAATACTTCGGCCCCGAACTCTGCTCTGCCTGCTCGGTTCCCTCTTGCACCCACCCGCGTCGCTTCTGTTGTTTAAATGAGACGTACGCAGTTTTCTCCTTTAGACTTTTCCAGACTATAAAACAGTATCTAAAACTAACAGTGCTTAGTGTGTCCCATGTAGGAATCGTACTTGCTCCTGCCAACTACCTGGTCACTGAATTTCCCCAACTCCAGGTGCCATCTCTGGCAGTCAGACACTGGCCGTATTGTGAACACTCAGGAGCCGTGTTTATCATTTGTTTGCGTGTTTTGCATGTTAAGAGGTGTTAAACGTGTTTATGTAGGCAACAGTGCTATTGCATTTGGTTGACGAGATTTGGTAATTCACAATGCCAGAACGTAACCGGATGAAATGAGGCAGAGGATTTCTGGTAGAGTGAGAGACTTTTCTCCATTTGGGCCATGGAATTAGATAGCCTGTGTAAATAACTGACAGGAGCCATTAAGAAGGGCATTTTGCTTCTTTTCTTTATGGCCAGCTAAACCAGCAAAGTAAAAAGATGCCTTCTAGTTCCTCACAGCTTTTGTTTCCCTGTGTGGGCAGTGGTGTTGCTTTGCTCTTTCCACTTTTTCTCTGGCATCTCTGTGGTTGCGTCAGTGCAGGTACCTCATATGTGGAAAAGTCGTTTGTGTGGGAAGCCAGAAATGATCAAAGGGGTGGAGAAATTAAGCTTCAGGGTTTTTCAGCCCCCAAAGCAGTTCTTGCTCTGTTTGCAGCCTCCTAGTGAAGGGAAATTGTCCCTGAGCTGGTACAAAAGTATAGAAGATGAAAATTAGTAATTTTCTCTTTCTACTTGAACTGGGAATGTGTCAGGTATCAAGGCTCCATAGAGCCTTTTGTAAAGGAGGGGGGCAGTTTGACTGCAGGTAGAAGAAATGAGCTGGTTCCCTAAATACAAGACAGATGGATGGCTGTAAAGCAAAGTTCAAGACACCACATGCACTGAGCCAAGTCTCTCCAGCTGCAAGTGTGGGTGAACCAGCCCTGCTGCCCCTGACAGCTATTGGGGACCTTTGCCTCGGGGGCGTTCCAGGTGTGGTGGCTTTGTTCAGCTGTGGGCAGGTCTAAGTCAGCTTTTTGCAGATGCTGCAAGGTGAGTGGTTTGGGAGCACTTGAGGATGGCTCTTTTGCTTTAGACTCGAACTGGGAGAGGAAGCCTTCTTCCCGTGTGCGGAGAGCATGGCTCTTTATGTCACGATAATCGCCTTGTGTGGCTCAGGTGGCGTGTCCTAAATCTCAGCTATGGGGCTGTGTTGGAAGTTTTCTGTCCTTCACACTGAGTCTGTGTCCTGTCTGCAGAAACCATTGCTTGCCTGGTGGGACTTGCTGGTCACAGAGATTAAAGGCAGGATGAAGACATTTAATATGTCAAACATCATTAAGTTTTTCTGCTAATGATATTAGCCTCTTCTGTATCAAAGCTGGAGCAGCTGGTTCGAGTACTGTGGCACCAAGTCTGAGATAGATGCACTGTCCTGGTAGAAATGATGGCTAAAAATCAAATTCAGTCTGAGAATGTGGCCAAACTTCACAGTCAAATTTTAAGCTCAATAGAAAAAAAGTATCTGATTTAAATTCTTTGTCAAAGGCTGTTTCAAGGATGGAAAAACAGATGGAATTCAGCAGCTAGAGGAAACTTGCCTGTGTTGGTTTTGTTCTTGTTAGAGTCATAAGATGGAGTAAAATGGGGAAGAGTGATGCCTTTGTAATCAAACTGAAAATACTGTGAGAATGCCTGTATTGAATTTCTGACAGCTCCTTCAGTAGTGAGTAATGATTGTTCACATGCAAATAGACTGAGGAACTCACTGCCACAGCACCTTGAGACTGGACTTTAGTAGGATTACTAAAACAGATTTGATATTTAGACAGAAAATAAAATTAGTGCCATCTTGAATGGAATATTTAAATATATACAGACTACAGCAGGTCCCACTACCTGCCTTACTGGGTTAGAAAATGGCTAAAATAAAGATTTAGCCAGTCATAAAATACCAAAGGATGGAAAGTCACAATCCTGGGACCTCGTTATCTTGAAAGTGCCTCCAGCATTATTTCTTATGTCTTCTCAGTAATAGCTGGTATTGGTTCCTAACAGAATCAGGGAAAGGGATTAATTTTTGATTACTGGCCTGAGCATGGGAGCATCTATGCCTATTAAGATACTCCTTGCTACAAGGCATAGCCTGTAGCCTGGATTGCTGGTGCAGAAGTAGTGTCGCTGGTTACAAGCTTTGCAAGCTTTTCTGTGGAACACCAGCTGAACTGTGAGTTTTTAATCGAGTCCTAAACATGATCCAGCTTTGCATGATTTCAAGTTGTGGCTGGATATTTAGTGCATCCCCCCATGTGCCACTATGAATCTTTTATTACCTGCTCCAATCCCAGTTGACCTCTAATGATACAGCAGAATGGTTTTAACAATGCATTTGCCTGCAGCAGAGGACACTGCACTGGGCAGTAGTGGAGTCCCTGGCTTTGCCTGAAGTAGCAGCTGTCCCTAGAAATGTAACCAAAGGCCTGGGGAGCTTCCCTGCCTGAATCCCAGCATTGCAGTGTGGTGGTATCTGAGGCTTTAAGAGAAATATACAGATGTGACATGGTGCAGTGGCTGAGGGCTGACCTCAAAACAGAGGCTGATCATGGCAGGGCTGGTGTCAGGCGGGGAAGTGGGGAGCAGGCAACATTTGAGCAGTGTCAGGGTCCTGCTGTGAAGAGTGGCTCAGTGCCGCTGTGCATCGCTGTGCTGCGGAGCTGCTGCCTGCTCCATGTGCTGCTTGACTCCTCCTGTGCACTGTGTATGTTTCTGACCTCTTTCCCTGCCAGCTGAAGTAGGTTTTGTGAAGCAGGAGGCAAAAAGGGGGGGAAGCAAAAGCAGTAGGAGTGTTAGTTTGCCCCTGCCTTCCTCTGCTGAGCTGAGGTGGGGGTAGAACTAGACAAGAAACTGCAAACTTTCCCAGAGGCAGAGCCTGTCTGTCCACTTTATTGAGCTTTGCCCGCAGTAGTTTACAGTCCCATAAAGTCAATTGGTTGGCAAGGATTTGAATGTTGGTCTGGACTTGCACCTTTAGTGCCTTCAGCAGCATAATTTCCAGAATGACTGGAAAACTATATTGAGATAAATGACAAAATCAAATGGTTTGTGCATTTGTGCAGGCAGGGGGACAAATCCTGACTCTGTTCAGCAAAGAAGCAAAGCCACAGACATCCCTAAGCAGCATTTCGCCACTGCTTGAGCTTCAGCACAGCTCAAGGCCTGGCGAGGCTACTGAAAAAAATGTCATCTCTTGCTCTGAAACCTCTATCACAGTGCAGTTAGTAAGAGGTTTTCTCTGAGCAGGATGGATGGCAGAACAGAAGAATGCTGACAGCTACAAGTGCCTTATCTATGCCAGGGTTTCCATCATAGCACTCTGCCCAGAGCAGACCCAGATAGCAGCGCTGGGAAGTTCTAATGGAAAAGGCCAGTGGAGGCACACAGTGCTCTCACAGGCCCTCCAGCCTGACTAAGGTAATCTGGGTGGCCAGCTGGGAGTATGATGTTGCACTGATGCACACTGCATAAAGAGATACATGAGTTTGACATCCTACTCCTGCCTCCATTTCCATACGGCTTGATAATGACTTTTTCTCCTTGGAGGCTAAGGAGATTTTTTTTTTTCCAATCATGTTTCAGGGCTGAGAGCTTCTCTGAACAGGACATCTTGGTCTGAAATCTTGAAATTGGGTCTGTATGAAATCTGTGAGAGGGACTATCTCATCAGCAGGTTTTTCATTTGACTGGGATTGTTTCCCACTGGCCGGACATGGAACCCCATTACTCATTTCTCAGGTCTCAGATGGAAAACAAACCATTCCAGGTCTTCTGGGAGAAGCATGTTTGTAATTCCCATGCAGTTTCCCATGGGAATGAGCAAAGGGGTTCCACAAGGTGTGCCCTCAGTTAGAAGGCAAAGTCAGTTATTTGATGTACAAAGGGTTATTCTTAAGTATCAGACTTGTTGATTCAGAGATGCACAAAAATTACAGCTTGGATTTCTGCTCACAGGATAGAAAATGCTTTGTTCTAATAATAAATACTCAATCTCTGCTGTTTCCATTTACATAACACACATGACACAATGTGTAAATCCTTGACAATATTTTTTCAGAATTTAGCAGCTTGTTTTTCTGCAAACATAAACATTTATTTTTGGTGTTAATAATTAATAATATGCCACATGCCTGTAATAAATGCAAAATCTAATCTCGTATAGACATAAATGTGTCTGCCAAAGTGGTCTTTCTGTGCTATAATGACTTTCACAAAGTGGTAGCATACATTCTATTTTCAGTCCCTGGTGATTTGTTTTGTGAACAGATATGTCATTAAACTGAATGTTTTCCTTTGAAAATAAGAAATACTTCACACTTCTTTCACTTTTTTTTCCCAAAAGAAACATAGTTGATAATAATTAAAAAAAGGGAAGTGGCTAATATAAAAATCTTTGCGGCTGTTCCCAGAGAAAACATAGATAGCAATCTGGAAAATCCCAGCAATGGAGAGAAAGGAACATGAGATATGAGACCATCAGTCCTCATCCCTGCAGTGGAAAGAAGGAAACTACCTCCTTAGGGTGAAAGTCACTCCAGCAGTTGGGCAGAGAATGACTATGCAGTGCAGAACAGGATACTGGAGTGGTGCAGGGTAGCAGATCTAGGTACACCTTTCTCTCACCTATTGATTCCTCCCTTCAAAGCTTGGTATCTTTAGGTTTCATCTTTTCCTAGAAAACAGCAGTAGCTGAGAAACCTCCTGATAAAGCCTTTGGGTTGTATTGCTCTTAATGGCTGGCCCACCTGGCAGCCTGCAGTGTGCCTGCTCTCTGTTACAGCGTGACTGCTCCTCCTGACTGCTAGCGCAGCCAGCAGCAGCCGTTGGGCTGAAAGCTGTAGCTGTGCTCATGAACTCTGCTTAGCAAATTGCATCATATTTTAACGCTGATTTCTGGTACAAGATGGAATGTAGTTTGTCTCATTACCAGAGAAGCCACATTACTGTGGTTCGCTGAGCTGCCCTGGAAGTACGTGTCTTTCCAGAGGAGCCTGAGTTGACATTTTTGGAAAGGTAGTGATATGCTGACACCAGAGGAGTAATAAAACACTAGATGTTTTATTAGTCTGTTTCATAAAAACTTCCTAGTTTCTGTATTTTTTCTGCTTTAATTTATACCATTCCAAACAACTGGGAACTCTCTTTAGAGAACTCTCACCTTTGTTGAAGGTTTAACTCTTCAGTTTGCTGGTTGTAGTTTTCAGTGTGGATGACATAAGGGTCCTCAGAAACTGGTTAAACCTTCCAGAAAATGTAAACCTTTATGTTCCAGCATGAAATAGGAGATGAAAGAGATTTATCTGAACCATTTTCACACTATCATTATGCATTCAGTAGAAGACAAAGATTATAAAATTCCAATTACTATTCATGGGCCAACACTAATTAATCAATTGAAAATAGGGTGCTGTAAAAAGGGTGGGTTCAGAGTAACCAGGCTCAGCTGACTTAGCCATTTTTACAGTGGCAAACTCCCTGAATGGTATTGTCCAAGATGCTTTGGAGGAAAGTTTTCAAAATTCTCCATTTTCTGACTTTCTCTTTGCTCAGTTCACCTTGTGCTTATTGCACCCTTTCTGCTGGAAACCCACAGACACCTAGAGATTCATGGAAGCCCACGTTGCTGTAACTGAGCCGAGTCCTGGGGGAGCCTCCTCACATGCATGGGTGACCATAGGGTACAGCTATCAATACAATTGATCAAAAATGTTCACAGCGAAGGGATTCTTTTGCATTTTGCAAAAAGGCTTTTAAGACTGAAATGGTCTATGGAAACGGACAGCACCACTGCAAGCTTCAGCCATTTTTCAAACATAATAGTATGCATAATATATTGTAAAAAGGAATAGATTATTTGTCCAAAAATATTGAACCTGTTTTTGAAATGGAGGTTTTATCTTTTAAGTCTATATCTTGAAAATATTTCATGTGCTTATATTTTTTTAGGAGATAGACTTGTCAGGTCTTGGAGTCAATGACTGCTTCTTACATTTGTGTACAGAGCCTAACACTGTTGTAATCCTAGTTATGCATCTAAGGTCAGATGTGCTACATATGTGCAGTAATTAACAGTAATTCATCTGTTGTCAGATATCTCACAGCTGTTAATACTACCCTAAATGTATTTCCTTTTCAAAAATAGCTTTTTAGAGATGTGTAGCTCTTGTAGTATGCATGTGATAGCTAGCTGAAACAACCAGCCACTCTGAATTTGGTTCCTCAATAGAGCTTAATGTTTGAGTAAAATGACAATTATGTTTTCTGTGTTAAAGAACCAGCTATATTCTGTTCCCTCAGCAGGGCAAAAGGTACATACTGAGAACTACCAGTTATTTATCACACACGTGTTCCTATACAAATATGACATTACTTAGTATCAATTTTAATTGTCCCAATATTTTAAAGTTGAACAGAAACACTCCAGGGTTGCTTTTCATTGTTCTATTGTTGATGAATTTCTTTTGTGGAGGAAAAGCATAAGTTAACATTCAGGAGTGGATTACAGTAGTTCTTTGACATGGGATAAAAACGCAAGAACAGAGGACAGAGGTAATATTTGAGATTAGATTATTCCTCCTATTGAAAAGGAGAAATAAGTATGTAAAAGCATTTACTGCTTGAAAACCTGGATTACTAAGAGGCATTTCAGGGTATTCATTTGATAGGAGTGTGGAACTCTGCTCTTGGAGAGCAAAATGGGGAGAACTCAGCTAGTTTTAATGTGGCTGAATCACACTTTTGTCATGTAACCGTTAGTTTTGATTTGTGGTATACCATTACAAACCAGTGAAGGGCAGCACTAACCAACAGTTCTAGGTAACTAGAAAGATCACTAATTATGCTTTCAAGTTTAAAATGATGTAGACATTAAGTGTTTGACTGGATTTGCTATGAAATAGGTTGTGTTGCTGTATTACTGCAAAAGAGTAACTTCAAGAGCATTCTGTAATCATCAGAGCGGAATTCTGCAGATACAAATTAACGGCATGTGACCAGTTGTAAGAAATGGCATTTCATTTCTCAAAAAGCTGAATCTCTTGCTAAGAGTATGGTCAGTTCAGTTGCTTTATTAGGTTATAGTATGGGATCTACACATCAAAACAGATTTTAGCAGATTGAATTATGGTTCTTATCAGAAATACATAAACAGTAATACAGATTTTTTTTTAGTTCAAAACACTGGAGGCTTTTCTACACAAATTGGTAGATAAGATTAGTTAATTTATTTCTGAAGTTTCCTTCAGCTTGTTTTTTGTTTTTTTGTTGGTTTTTCTTTATGGAACTAATGATCTCTGTGTCTAGTAAACTCATATTTATACTCAATATAGAAGGAAAGAACTTTCACTGGCAATTGTATTTTTTTCCTCATGTCTGAAAATTTAGCTGTAAGCTTCTACAAATACTGCCTTATTCACTATGGTGTTTGTGAGGTGCTCTATTTACTTGTAAAAAACCCTAAGCTATACATCATTCTGAATTTGACGTGTTCATGGCTGTGAAAAACAGATAAATCAGTCCTGTTAGATGATTAACTGAATACCTTGTAAATAAAGATCTTCACTGTGATTTTGTAATAGAGAAAGGCCTCTCCGTACATATTCAAATAGCTACCAACAATTTTAATTTGAAACATTGTTCTTTTTTCCAGAACAAATAATTTTTCTAATACTATGAGTATTTTAGTGCTAAAGAGAACATGTCTTGACTCATTGCGTAAATGCAAGCCTGCACGCATTCAGCTTTACTGTCTTCTTCACATCCATGCTGCCTGCCGTAGCCTTTAGCCACCCAGCCAGGCTGCAGTGGGGTTGTGCAGACCCAGTGCAGTCCCTAGGGCTAAGGAGTGATGAAGAAATGTGTCTGCACAGAGAGAATGGGGTCTCCAGGAGCAGCTTGGTGGAGTGGCTCCTGCTGACCCTTTGGGTTATACACTGCTGATTAACTTTTTAGACACATGATAAGGATTAGTGTAAAGACTAGCCATTGGGCAAGCCCTTGTCCATTAATCCAAAAGCATCTACTTTAACCTCAGACGTTTTGGTGTGTGAAATATGTACCAGTAATCATTGCATTTTCCTCTACTCTAAGCCAAGGGGAAGTTTGTGAGAAAAGGTTTAAACTGTTACTACACAGAATTCCTTGCTTTATCTGGAATCACTTCAGTTGTTCTTTATCCACTCTGAATATTTGAATTACTAGCATGAATTCAGATTATGCCACTTAATGTGTACTTGTAATGTTTTGCATGATGTGAATGTTTTAGCTTTTTAAAAAGATGTCTTTACACAAGTCTGTCTGGCATACAGCTGGCCTTCCTGCCAAAAAGAGTTCCAAGTGGTGAAAAGTAGCAAAGGCATCCGTGGCACTTCAGGTGTGGAATAGTAGGTGTTTGGTCAAAGTGAGTTACCTTGGCTCCCTAGTGAGAGGGAATGAGATAAGCAAAGATTCATCCCATGTAAAACATCTGAATTAGGGAGGATTGATATCAGGGGACCCAACCTCAAGCCTTAAGGCTTACAGGTAGGCTTCAGGTGAGTGATCCCCTGGATGCTGTCTCTGCAGCCCTAGGACTGCTCTGCTGAACTGCTTTTGAGAGGTGCTGGGTCTATTTCCTCACCATCTTTCCCACAGATGTGCCGCTCCTTCAGCCTTGTGGTAGCAAAGCTGGCATGTGGGGGCCAAGATGACTAGTTGGTTTCTTTCTCTAACAGACTCATGTACTAACTGAACATAAATCTAAGCATTTTGACATTCCTATAGTCAACATTTATTTATATTTTAAATTTCACCTGCCTTGCAAGATACTGATTATTATAGTTAATGTGCAATGACATTTATTGTTATATTAATGTCCAATTAATGCATGAAAAATTCCCTTTCTCCTTTCAAGAGATTAAAATAATATTTTATAGGATGTGTCTAGGACCCTGGTTACAAATTGCAATGGTGACATTTGCTGCAATAATGGTTTTTATGTTGGAGAACCAGACCAATAGATCAGATTCTAGAAAAGACAAATGAAGCAACTGATGAATTAAATTATTAGAAGCTTAAAATGGCACTGAAGTTTACATGTTTACTTTGATATGTAAAACATCTATTGATCTGATTCTTATATACATCATTATTATTGCATTCTCATGTATTAATAGTATGCTAGGTTACCTGGGTAGGCTCATGGCACATCAGCCTGAGCACTGATTGGCCGAGGTGCTGCAGGAGCTCTGCTTTCCATGCACTGCTAGGGCTTCCATCTAAAAACTGAAAGAGCTGGAGGAAAAATGTCACACTGTTGTGAGCTTGATGCTGCTGGGGATGGGCACATGTGTTCCCTCCCCTCCTCTTTTCGTTCAGACCTTTTGAGGAGTCCAAGGACAGATTTCAGGACCTGAGAGGATGGGTACTTACTGTGCCATGCTCCGGAAAGTCATGTACAGGGAGCAAATGGTGTGAATCTGGAGATTTCTCTTACAAAAGAGAGCTTGAAATGAACTGCTTACAACAGACAAGTAGTTCCAGAAAAGCAAAACTGAATCAGACTGAACCCAGAGTTTGTTAATCCTGGGAAAGCTGGGCAATGGACACATTCTGCTGGTGAAAGAGAAAGTACAAAGGATCTCCATAGACAAATAGTTTAACAAAATTATTTTTTTTCCACATTTACCCATAAACACAGAAAAAGGATTAGGAAGAAAAGTGTCTAAAAATAAAAGTTAAATGTTAACAGGATTCATGTAGCATCCATCTGTAGTTGATGCTAAAGGTATAACTTCTTTCAACTGGTGCAGGGCTCACGTTCGGCTCTTTTGAAGGTGTCTTCCGCATGTCCTTCAAGCCAGCTACCCTCTTTGACTCTTTGATTTCAGCAGCTTTGTTTGCAGATCTGGGACTGGGTTCAGAGGGACTAAGAACTGGGAGAGTTTGTTTTGATATTAGCATCTGCCACACTGGGGAATCTGGCGGCTGGCTTCCAGTCCTGCCCAGCATTTCACACAGATCAGAACCAACATTAGCTAAAGATGTAACTTTAAGTATTGGTCATGTGTATCCTTCTGGCTCCCCGATTTGTAGTGCTCATCTATACTTTTTCCTAAACAGAAAAATGGTAATTAAAATCATATGGGGAATATAAAATTGGATGTTGAATCAGTAGAGCACAATTGCATAGCCGACATATATAAGAACATAAACTAAAATTCTTGTTCTCATTTTTCATATTCTTTACCTGATGGCTGAAGTCACAGATTATATCCATAATAAGAAGCATTATGCGCTTGACTAATATGTATTACAACATTTAAAAATGTATTATAGAAAGTCATAAATATATTATTTTTCATTTGTTGATATTTAGTGGCATGGGTCAAAATGGTATTTTCATAGAAAATATAAACATGCTGCTATGATTGGAATCTGAAGGTAAGATGCTGGAACATCACATAACAGGCACCACCAGCAGGCAAAATGGGGTGGGGAAACAGCAGAAAGAGTGTGCTAAATATTCTTATGAGGGTAGAGGCAGTACAGCTTATAACTGCAGATGCTGAGGCTTGTAAGTAACTCTACTTCAGGGGATAATTTCATATTAGTTCTTAAGGATTCTTTGTTTTTGTAATTGTATTCTCTGGTAAATAAATATGCAGGGTATCTTACCAAACAAAAACCACAAAGTCTTTTACAATAGTGAATTGGAATATTTACAGTCAAGTCATGTCACGTTCATTTACTTCTGAGAAACATTGTCCAGCTAACCTCAAGTAGCTACTTGCTCCATTCAGATTCTTATTTTTAAAATTTTCTATTAAAATAGGGATCTGATCTAGGTTAGTGGGGTGTTTTTTAAGACCCTGATTTGTTCAGTCCAGCTATCTGACCACCAAAGAAGGTGTGGTTAGTCTCATAGTGAATAATAAATAATGTGCAGCTGGAACTGCAGGGAGAAAGCATGTGCATGACTGCAATAGCAGTCTCATGGGCTAATTGTGGGTGTTAAGGTGCTCTCCTCTCCCACGGTGCAGAAATGAGCATCTAGCAGCAAAAAGGCTACTAGAGAGTAGTAGTACACTAAGAAAGTATGGAAAGTCAATTGGGATGCATGTCAAAAATGATGACATTAATATAGAAAGTCTATTTCCTTGCCTTGGTGCTTTCTAGGATGACTTGTGTGTAGTTGTCTCACTGCAGCTGTGATCTTGTCATTATTCACCATCCGATGCATCCACTTGCTTTTTTCTGCATCCTTTTATTTACAGTGGATGAAAACCTGGAAGTCCATTTCAGCTGTATGTGTGTTCTCCATTCAATGCAATTTGTTTTCTCCTGCAGATAGGTTTCTTCACTCCCATCTCTAAAACATTGTGGATTAAGCAATGTTGGTGTATCAGATGAGAGAGGCATTTACTGTGAAACAGATAAAGAACTTTTCTTCCTTTTTAACAGTTTTGAATCAATTAATTAATAGATGGTCAGTGGTTCATGTAGCTTGATGTCTCCTTGGCAGCTTCCTGAGAAGGTGGGAATCCTTGGATGGTGTTATTGCACCATAATGACATAATATATGTGACGCCATCCTCTGCCACAGTGGTTGGTAGCAGGACAGTGGATTTCTGGGGAAGCTATTCTAGTTTTGTTATGTCAGATACTGAAAATAATAAGGGTATTAGTAGGATGAAACTGGTTTTAATACCATCTTTGTTCCACCCTGTATGGTATATTAACCGTACCTCAGCCGTCTTTCTATATCTGCACCTCTCAATCCTGTTACCAATTACTGGCACCCGCCATTCTCCATATGTATTTTAGAAATTAGTTTCTGATTATTAAATCATGACTGCATGTTAACACCCATTATTTTTATAAACCCACTGCTGACTCCCATGCATTATAAATAAATTTTATTAATTCCAGTTCATGTGAAATATTTATAAATATTATGGAAAGGGCTCACTTTCTGTGCATAGTTATTAGACATTTTAGATTATAGAAGATTGCAAATGGTCAATTATGTAAAATTATGAGAATACAGACTTTAAACTAGGTTCATAATCCTACGACAAGAGAGACACAGAAAACCAAGACTCCAACTGGGTTCAAGAAGAGTGACATGCTTTATGTTTCTTAATTATCTTTAATTTCCCAGTAGTATTGCTATTGCCAGAGCTCAATTTACCAATGAAAGGGTAATAAGTTGCAAAGGCACTCCTATATCAGATGAGTTTCACTCTCCTGTGCTGTCAGAACATAGAATCATAAAGGATAGATGATTTTAGCTATATTGTGTTTGACTTGAACAAATTTTGAGTCTGGGGAAAGTTCAGCTGTGAAGTAAATGGTTCTTACCAAAAACCCTGCTGGTGATTTCACTGAATGTTAAGCAGCTAATAGGAATTACAAATCTAAATATTTTTGTAAATCTAGGTCATAACTCCTGAGTCTTTGAAAGTATCCCCTAGTGTGGTAGTAAAAACCAGAAGCCAGAGCAAGAGTACTGAGGCTGCTGTTTTGCAGTCCTCCAGTTTATAGATTAGGGAAGGATGTGGCTGAGTGACAGGAAGAGGTTTCTTAAAATATTCATTCAGGTTCCACTGAATCCAAAGGAGAGCATCTTTGCTTCTCTGGGAGAACCTGAGGAGGCCAGTGACAAATACTTCTGGAACCCTCAGCTGAGTGGTCCAAGATGGCCTGTTGTACAGCTGCCCATTAGTTTGCCCACCAGGAACTAGAAGCTTTTGAGAAGCTTTACCTTTTTGTTTAGCCAAGGAAGCTCTTCTAAGAGGACTTGGTATGGCCTTTTACATAAACATGATAAACCTGTTTACCCAACCTCCTCTCATCCACAGCTTTCTTATAACTAAATCTAGGTTATATCCCTAGTTAGAAAATGTAATTAATAAATAAGTTAAATGGTTGTACAGCACCTTGAAGCTGTGAAGTGCTGTCTAAATCCCAAGTACTAGCAAGGCTCTCAATTATGATACAGCATGTTTATACAAGTATGTTTGATGTCCTCAGAACATTTGGACTAAGTGGAGCATATTTCCTGTTGAGAATAGATATTGCTGGTTGAAAGCCATGCCTTGTGAAATGCTGACTGCTGCTACAGCATCCAGTTCAGGAAAATAACAACATAAAGAAACATAATTTGCAGCATTAAACCTGCATTTTCTAAGTATTTGGAAGCAGGAGTAAAAGATTTCGAAGGATACCCTTTTCCATATTTAGTTGGAATTGTGTTGCTTTGCTGACTATAGGAGCACTTGCAAGTTTCATTATAGTGGTATTTCATTTGACTGTAGTTCATGGTCTGACCATTTGCATTATGTATTTTTATGAGTTTATTGTTTGGACATTTTAAAATAGAAATGTAATGAAAATCATAATAGAATTAGGAAGCTTTTCTGTAGAAGAGCAATTTTCTCCAAAGGCTGCTTGTAGCAGTACCATTTTTCTCATAGTTAAGCAGAGAAGAGTTTCAGCTCTGGGAACACCAGGCCTAGCTGTGAAGTCCAGGACTGCCATCAGGGAGAAAACTTGCTCTAAACTAGTCTTCTGCCACTGTAGTTGCAGGACAGATGTAATAAGATGCATGAGAAGACTAAGAGAAAATGTAACCTGAGTCCTCTTCTATTTTCACACTTAAGACAATGACTTCTCCCTGTATATACCCGGCTGTACTTTATTACCATACGGATTCTTTGACTTAAAATGTCCCTAGCATTCTGATTCCCGCTTGTTGAAGCTGTCAGGCACTGCCTGACTTTTTCCAGGCAAATATTTCACTTCATTACAATGCATTTCAATCCCAGCTAAGGATAGTTTATGAAGTACAATGTCACTGCTAATGCCAGTAAAGAGGTCAAATTTTTCTATGATGGAGAAGAAAAACTGTGCCTAAGGACACCAGAGAACACATGTACGGTTTGGGTAAGGAGCTTTTAGACTTCTAACACATGTCAGAATTCATATGCTTGTAATTGAAAACTGATACTTGATAATTAAGCCATGCCAACAGATAGCCTCAAAGATATGCTACCAAGGATACAGCATGCTATTCATGGCATTTAAAAGCTTTAAGGTGGAAAACCCTAAATTGCTCACCATTAGGCTGGCTCTGCTGCCACTGAAGTCAAAAGTAGAATTTCTGTCAGCCTCCATGGGAACCATGCTGCGCTACTGACATGTGCATCAGATAATTTCATCATTAATTGCATGACCAAATATCTTAATTGTAAATCTGACTCAGCCTTACTCATCAGTAACATATTAGAAGTATAAATGGGCAAAGGGCAACTTTTGCAATGACTATCAAGCCTTTCAGTATTATGATGTGGGTTTTTTTCAGATGAAATTAAAGTTGAGAGCAGATAGAGAAAACCCCATTCAGAATAGTTGTCTGATAAGAAGTAGCTGCTTACATGGTGATTATGAAGTCACCTAAGGGATGATTAAGAGAATAATTCCATCAACTTGGCCACTAGTCTGTCTATGTGTTGCTCTCTCTTCACTCCCTTGGAGCCACTGTGCTCTAGCAGAAGTAATCAATTTCCAAGAAATCCAACAGCATCCTGGCTGGTACCAGTAATAGTGTGGCCAGCAGGACCAGGGCAGTGATCATCCTCCTGTACTGGGCACTGTTGAAGCTGCACCTTGAATACTGTGTTCAGTTCTGGGCACCTCACTACAAGAAAGACATTGAGGCATTGAAGGGGATCCAGAAAAAGGCAACAAAGCTGTTGAAGTGCCTGTAGAGTAAGTCTTATGAAGAACAGCTGAGGGAATTGTGATGGTTTAGTCTGGAGAAGAGAAGGCTCAGGGGGACCTTGTCACTCTCAGCAACTACCTGAAAGGAGGTTGTAGTGAGATGGGAGCAGATCTCTTCTCTCAAGTGACAAGTGAGGGGAAAAGAGGTAACAGTCTCAAGCTGTGCCAGGGGAGGTTTAGACTGGAAATTAGGAAAAATTTCTTCACAGAGAGGGTAATCAGGTATTGGAACAGGCTGCCCAGGGCAGTGGTGGAATTGCCATCCCTGCAAGTGTTCAAAAACCATGTAGATGAGACTCTTAGTGATATAGTTTAATGGTGGTATTGGCAGTCCTGGGGTAACAGTTGGCCTTGATGATTTTAAAGGTCTTTTCCAACCTGGATGACTCTATGATTCTATGATCACAGCAGGCAGGGCTGCAAAAGGCTGTCCTGATTCCCAGCCTGCGTCCTCCCTCCTGCTGGGACCCTGGGTGCCCCACTCCATCACACTTCCCCTGTGGCTGGATGCAGGGCAGCACGCATGCTGCATGACTGCTTGCACTGGCAAAAACTAACAAGCTTAAAACACTGTTTTCACAGCTTCATGATCTCTTGTCATGCTCCTTTCTGAGAACATGATTAATACCTATCTTTTATGTCAGCTATTACCCAGAAAAGCATTTCTGAATTGTGCTCATGTCCCTAGGATCTTTCCCCTTCCAGGCTACAACCATTTATGTTTTGCAGTTGCTCTTCATAAGCCAAAGGCACTTTTTCCTTCTGTTCTTGCTTTTAGTTCGATGTTCTCGAGTATTTTCTATCCTGTGGAAATCTGATGACAGGCAGAAATACAGATGGAATTAAACTGAGTAATCCTCAAATTCATTATTCCAGACTTCTACCTATATTTTGCATATCTGAAAGCTGGTAATGATTTTTCTGTGGATAATTTATTATTGATGCAACATTTCGTTATCTCACCTTTTCCCTTCTCACCTTTTCCCCTATCTTAACAACTGAGACCAACTCCATAGACAAAGAATAGAAACATCCTCTACTTCTCTGCCTAGTGCTGTACTGAGACCTGCTGGTTTTTCTGCCTGTGATCCCACAGCTGCAGCACCACTCTGCATCACCAGACTTCCCTGAGCTAACTCATGGTTTTTTGTATTAAATACATGAGATGATATTGCAGATGAGTTGAGCCATCTTTGGTATATGCTTTTTGCTCCCATAACACAGAAGCCATGGGAATGGACTTCTCTGCTTTAGCCTACTCCAGCTGATCTGGATGCTCAGTACTCTGCCGCAGCTTCACCAGTACTCAGGACTTCCGTTTATCCAAACATGTGTTCGTCCCATACCTGCTTTATTGCTTAATCTCTGATTTCCTGTTTGCTTTAAATCTTCTTTTGCAGATGAATTTTTTGATGTGTCATTTTGGTGTAGAATCTTCTCTTGTTTTCCTGTGGGTGTCTTTCCGTTGAGGTAGCCCATCAGTGTAGGCTCTTTGGTCCTGTGTGACCTCAAAGGACTTCTCATCCACAGGAAATTCAGATTGCTATTTAAGCTGATTAGTAAAGAGCATTTACTATAGATACTAAAATCCCACACTCTTAAGAGATCTTCACACTGCATAAGCTGCTATGTAGCATCTACAGCTTTTTTTTTCTCTCTTTTTTTTTTTTTTTTTTTTTTTTTTTAGTGAGATAGCCATAGAAGTCTTATAATTTCATTTCTCACCATAAGCAATTTCCAGTGTTGGCCAAATGTTTTCTGGTGATTCCTGAAGCTTCCTGGCTGTCACCTTGTATAGGGACCAATGTGTATTCAGTTTCCTTCTTGAGAATGATCAGGAATCCTAACACCGAGATGAGAGATTGCTGTGTTTTGTTCCCAAGCACTGAGCTTCTTCGCCCACCAGGTCATCTGACTGGGCAAGGTTGCAGCTAGTATCTAAACCTTGTTTTGTTTGATGGGGAAGTGATGGATGATCACAATATGGTTCCTTTTCTTCTTTCTTCATTAGGGAATAAACCTGAGTGAAATCCTGCACTCATTTACAGGAATGTAATAGTACTAATGTCCATTGGATTATATTGTTAAAACTGAGCAGATTTAATTTATTAAATTTTGTCCAGGTAAATGCAATTTCTAATTAAAAAGTAGCAGTTCCTATGATACTCTGCATTCTTTGTAGCACATATGCATTTGAAAGAAATGTACAATATATATTGAGATTATACTAACTGGCGTGAAGGTTTCCAGAGCAACTGCTTTAACTGAATTCTAGAGTAAATAGAAGAATAAAACCCAAGGTAAATATCGGTAGCTTTATACCTCCCCATAGCACAACAGGGAATGCTACAGGAAAGCTGTCAATTTCTGTACAGGCTTTATTTTTCAGTGTTGTTTTTCCAGTGGCTATAGCAGTCTAGAACTGAAAATGCACAAAAATAGTTGCTTTCACACCAGCAAAATGCTTTCCCTAGCACTCTTGTCCAAGCACCTGATCAAGAAATGGCCAGTGAGATGTGTAAGAGATCCCCAAGCTACATCTCTATTAGCTGGGCTGAGATGAGGACCCTTTGTTATGTCTATGTAATGCTGCAGTGTGAGACCCCCCCTGCCCATCCCAGCCCAGCTTGTGTGTCCACAGCCTGAGGTGGGCTGGATCCCTGTGCGATGTGGAGAGGGACAAGGGGTGCATCTCGGTCTCTTCTGGAACTGAACACTGCCTCTTTTCTTGCCCTTTTGAGTTGTCCCATCTAATGAATCCTCATGACCATCCTTCATCTGGTTCTAGTTCTAGCCCTCCAGCTTTATTTTTCTGGTACTATGAAACATGTATTTAATATAAAATAGTCATCAATAAATATTGAGAATGGTACTTGCTAGTACTTATCAACATGTTATCTGGATGTGACTTCATTAGAAGTTACAGTACAAAAGTGCATTATAATACACAAATGATGTAGCTGGTGAAATATTCTTAGTTAACAAAATCAACAATATCCTTTTCATTGATGAGTGCAAGAAAGGAATCAAGCATGGGAGAGTGAAATTCTTTTGTTTCGATAAGAAGTATGAATTGCACTTTCTTAAACCAGAATGCGTCCATGTTCCCCACCACGCTCTGAAATTTGGAGTGAAGGGCCAGAAGGAGCTTGGAAGTGGCCAGTCAGACACTCTTTCTGTTAGGTCTTTGAGTTTCTCACTGTTTGCTAGCAGGCTCAGTAACTCACTGAATTTATAATTAAAAATATGCTCTTAATTTTCAGCCTGCAGCTTTCAGCCCTTGCTTTGTATTGTGCTTTTCCCTGCTAGATTAAAGATCACTTTAGTGCCCAGTATTTTCTCCCCACGAGGTGCTTATCTGTTGTAATCAACTCACCACTCAATCTTCTTCCTGATAAGATAAACAGATTGAGCTGTTTGGGTCTCTCACTGTAAGGTATTTCCTCTAGCCTAAAATAAAATAATGTATGTGAGACTCTTCTATACATTCTTCATTTTTTTTTTTTTTAAACATCCTCTGCCTTACCCAGCTGCTCGCATCTAAAAGGAGCAATCTACCACAAAAATTGCTTCCCTCCATCCCTCCCCCCAAGGAACAGTCATCATACAATGACCCTATGCAAGCCTCAAAATAACAAGAACTGGATTTCTTTTGACAGCATTCATTTATTAGGCAGACAGGCCAGCTGAATGTGTCTGAATCTTGCTGCTCCACTTTCGCATGAACCAGATTGCAGTAAAGTCCACTTTATTCATTGAAGGGGAAGGTGAACAGCGGCGCATGTCCCCAGGAAAGGCCACCTAGCCGTGTCACAACTGCTGACATGTCGGATGTAAACTTAGAAGCTTTGTGGAGGGTTTAGGAGTTGTGCCCAGCTAGGGATCATGCCATGGCCAGTCCTGCTAGGCCAGCCCTAGGAGCATGCTAATGTCACGTTGATTTGGTGATTTTAAACGTATCTGATATCTGCAGTAGCAAATATATTGTGGGTGTGGAGTATTCTGGAGAGAAGGCCAAGTCAGATGAGTACTGCTGGTACTGCAGCCTTCGGTGGGGAAAAGGGAAGGTTTATCCTGGCTGTGCAGGGAAGGGCTGAGGGGAGAAAGAAACTGCTTCCCCAGTTGAAAATGTCACTCAGACCCCTTGTTTGCTACTCTTGTGATACTCACTGGTATTGTTGGTACCGATGTGGTCTAAGAATGAGGTGTTATCAGCCATTGTAAGTTTAAAAAAGTGATTTACCCAAATTTAGGAATTGCCTTACTTTAAAACACAGAGTAAGTTGTGAATAATTAAAAAGGCAGTTTTAGGGCTGGTAAAGAGTAGAAGAATAAAAGACATGCTAATTAATTTTCTGTCTGATCTTTATACCTGGAGGAATTAAGCTGCCTTTTAGAAGTCAAAGTGAATTACAGGCAAGTTCATCTTCATGTTGTCTTACAAGCACTGGCTTTTCTGCTGTCTGTACCCACAAACCTCCATGTGAGTGCAGGGGAACTGCCCACAGACACTTCACTGTGGGTCAGGGTCTAAATAACCAAAAATTCCTGCGCTCTTACACAGGAGTGCTATATATGGTAAAACACATGGCGTTCAGGCGTTCAGCTGCTGAAGGACTGGGGAGATGATGCGTTGGAATTTCAATAGTTGTCTATGACCGAACAGTCATGGTTCAATAGTTTTTCCATGCTGTTTAAAAGAAGCTATTTATGAAATTGCTAATACCTCATTTAAAACCTTGATCCTTGTGATGTGATGACAGGGGGTCAAGCTTGGAGGCGGTGTCACAAACAGAAAGATATAAATGTGCAGTATATAGAAGTATTCATTAATGACTCACAAGCAAGAATGCCTGGCTACTAATTGGGGATTTTTGTGCTGAAGGACTGTATTTATGTTACTCCATGCAATCTAACTTATTTTCATTTCTCTGCTTGTGAGGCTATCTTTTTGGCAGGGAGAACTCACTAATCAAAATCCTTCCTTATGTAAATGACAGGGTATTTGGAGGGTGGGGAGAAAGGAGGGCAGGTAGAAAATGCATCTAAAATGCCAGAAAGAGGCTGAGCTGATAAAGCTCAAGCCACCACGTAGTAAAAGGGATGTCAGAAAAGAGGAAAACCTCTATTCTAGTGCTCCTTGTGTCAGTGCATCATTGATGAAACCCAGCTCTACTGTGTGTGAAATCTGAAGTTACGCTTTAATGATCCTTTTATATCTGTTTGGGGTTTTTTTTTAAGCAGTGCAGCTAAAATCCAGTCTGCTTACAATCAAAGTATTGGAATTAACATTTTATGTTCTTTACTGATGTAATTTTCTCATTGTCTCGGGGTTCTTGTTGAAGTTGGGGCTTGTTTGGGGCTGTGGTTTTGGGCAAGGAGCATGATCCTGCGCCCTCCGGCTAAGGGGTACCCCATTTCTATCTATGTGTGGTGGTTGCTTTCCACCTACCAGAGGCAGTGCAGCCTGAAGAGCAGGCTGTGGACAGCCGGTGGAGTGGACAGGATACCTAGAAATAGAAAACCACTACAAATGTGCTTATCTGCAAGGGAAGCCAACATACGCTTTCTTGGCTTGCTTCCCTCAAGCAAAGGTGTCTGCTGTTTTCACATTTTGTTGTTCTTGAGCAAGAAACAAACATAATTTAAACAGATAAAAAAGGTATCTCTACCCTTTCAAAGGACTGAATTACGCATTCTCTGAAACAGTTTTCTTGGCGCAGAAGGCTTGGTATTTAAGGTATTTTTTTTGCTTAGTCTGCTGACAGATAGGGATTTCACATGTTTTCTACTGTCTGTTTTATACTGTTCTATCAAGGCCATATTGATCTATTTTTTAAGATAATAAATACGTCATTGACCCTGCCTGCTAGTATACTTTACGAATTCATTAACGCTTTCCTATGCTGTATTTTTTACTGTCCTATACATCTATGCAAAGAGCTCCAGCCATTGAACTGTAAATCACTAATACACAGACTGAGAACAGTTGCTGTTAATGAGATAGCTCATCTACCACTTACCCATCAGAGATGTTATTAAAAGCAGTAGGACGTGCGCAGCTTTGATGGAGGCTTTGTGTCTGTAATAAATGCAGGAAGGATGGGCAGGATGGCTGGCCACACACCTGAGCAGACACTCTGCGATGCCAGCACTTTGCAAAGAACATTAAAGAAATTAACTCAGATGTCCTCCTGATTAACCAGCTTTTCCAAGTCTCGCATAAGCTCTTTACCCTTTGAAGGAAATACATTCAAGGAGGATAGAGAATTGTTTTTAATGGAGGTAATCTTCTAATACATTACTTCTGGCCAAGGGGATACTTGGAAGGGCAAGGTAATCCTCGAGTAAAGTTGATTTAACTTCTCGATTATCTTCAGGAAGGCTCTGGGATTGGGGCTTTGAGGGGCTGTATGTGACATTTTCATAAGGTTTCAGCAGAGGCTTAAACTCCTGTAATGTTTAATGTATTTTCTGAAGCGATGAGATTCTTATAGCAGGGGCAAGACATGAGCAACATTTTTGTGTGTGCACTAAAGTGGATGATGTTGGCTTTTTGACAAGGTTACAGGATGCAAAAATACATTTGTTTTTTTCTTCTGGGTACCGCCTTATTGCTTTGCCAGTTAGCAAGAAGCAAGTGGTTTATATTTTTCTCCAGAATTCGCCCATGTATGCATAGGGAACTTGTGCTTTTGGTTTAGTTCCTAGTAGACATGCCTGTACATCAAAATTGTGCCTGATGCGACCTCTGCCTGCATGCTTTAGGTCTGGCAGGGGATGTTGGCAAGGCTTAAAGTGTAGGTATGACAAGGCTTAAAGTGTAGGTATGGCAAGGCTTATAGTGTAGCTAGCTACTCTCACTGGCCTATGCATAAAACGAATATGACTCTGCAAGTCTTGAGAACAGGCACCTTTTTCATTCGGGTACAAGAAGAAAACCTGAAGTTGTCATTTTTTGACAGGACATACTGACCTGCATGACAAGGCTGGGAAGAAAACATGCATTTCATCTGCTCTGACAGTTGGCCTTCTGAATTACATTTATCCATCATATTAGCCCAGCGCCCTTTGGCAGAAGAGGAGCAGGGGTTGGTAGTGTCCTTGCCGATCAGGGACAATGCATGGCTCCAGATTTCTGCATTCTCTTTGGCACTTTGGTGGCATTTATAAATGTGACAGCTGTGAATTAGCTCAGCTATTTACAGGCTAGATTGCACATGGCTCGCTGACAGGGAAGGTGCAATAGATTTTTTTTCTTCCCTTCACTTAGTGTTTGATATTGACCAGGGAAGCTGTGGCAGCCAAATATAATAACAGTCATGAGCCTCAGTAAGATTCTGCTGATCTATTTGCCTTGCTAATTTCTGTAGACAGTTATGTTTGCATCTGTGGTGGGTCTCAGCAGGAGGATCTTCCTTTTACAAGTCTATGCGGTCGTGTTATGCGATAATGAAGATAAAGGAGGCTGCGCACCTGAATTCCTGTCCTCGAAGAGGACTGTGCCTCACCCTTGTTAGTTGTTGTTTGGGTGCTAATGGTGCTTCTACCTTTCATGTGGCCTGTTTGATTGCTGTTCCCTGCTGGATGGGGCTGTGTAATGAACAGTAATGCCTGGTGAGAAGTTCACATTGCCCCTGCACAACCACTTTGTCTTCCTTAGTAGGAGTAAAGGAAAAAAAACCCACAACTACTCAAATTTTATTTTCAGAAATTTCTCTCTATATTCGGCTTAGCTCAAAAGTTTAAAATGTTTCTGAATTTCTTTGCTTTTCTGCAGCCTGTACTGACATGTCTGTACATGAGGGTGTGCGGAAAGTTCCTGGTGGGGTGGGAGGACAGGTGAGGAGAGCTCAGCTGGAAAAGCAGTGGAGCAGAAGAGAGCAGCCACAATCTCAGATCCACATGGGATGGGGGAGAGAGAAGGCCACTAAAGCCCCGTTTTCCCTTGCAGAAGGCTGTGTGCTGGCAGTATTGAGGCTGGGCATTCATCTAGACAGGACCGCTCTCTGAGAGGCCAGCAGGCATCTGTCTGCATGCCACCAAGGGGTTAAACAGGGGGGACACTTTTCTTCCTCCGTACCCTAAAAAGTCTCGCTGTTGCCTTCTATATCAGGCACAAGAATCAACATGTCTTTATTGATGCTGGTGATGGCCTCCCATACATCACAGTGTCTGAGTCTTAAAACAAGGAGATGCTTACACCCCTGAGCTACAGGGGAAACCTGGACTTGTCAGACCTCACCTCAGCAGCACCTCTGCAATGCTTTTTTCTATAAACTTACTCATGTCTCTCTGGTTTGTGGTACAGTGTAGAGGATTGGTGTGGAAATCTATTTTCTGTCTTAAAGAGTTATTTCTGTGATGAATGCATGTTTAGACACACACACCGTTTCAGACCATTAGAGAGTGATCTCTTTTAATCTCTTCAATGCCTCCCATACAATTCTGCACAGTCACCACCAAACCCAGTTATCATGGAAAATCCTTCCCCTTCTGCCCCCTCACATTGCTAAAATCCAATTTTAGCTCAGAAAAAAAAAATGATTTAAAGGATTCATATGGGCAGGGTGAATTTTGTGACTGACTGGTCCAGAGCTCCATCCAGAGTCCTGCCTGTCAGCTGAGTCATTGCAATATTTGTAATTTTTATGTATTAGTGATCTGGCACCTTTCTCTGTCATCTTATGCCATGCAGAATTAGCCCAGCATATGGGTAGTGTAAATTGGAGGACATAGGTTTGAGTAATGAACAAACAGTGACTATGCTAATTGGCTTTATGGGCACAGAGTTTGGTGTCTGCAGAGTAAAATCACCTCAGCTGTTTTACAATAAATAAATAATAAAAATGAGGGTACCCAATTTGGGGATTTTTTGTTGTTTGTTTTGTCAATGGCAAATATTTCCATCTTCCTACTTATTGTGATTAGAGTTTGTGTGCAGTCCAATTCTCTGCAAATTGTAATGAATGGCTCTTACAAACAGGTGAGCCAACATCATTTTCCTTTGAGATTTTAATGTAGCTGCGGTTGACAATAAAGATCAATGCATCTGAAGATGTTCATCATATTCTAACATCAAAACATTAAGGAAAGCAGGAATCGCTGTGCTCATAAGAGCTGTAAATATCTCGTCAGACTGAATATCAGTTTTCAAAAAATAAAGCTTGCTATAAACATAAAACCTCAGAAAGTTATATTTTACAATAAAATTTATTTTATAAATTTCTGCTGACCATAGTGGTTTCCAAGCTTGCCAGGCTGTTTCTTTTTCTTTATTTTTGTTAGCTGCAAGTGTTCTAATAACCCTCATTCTTCCTGTGCTTGATTCTAATTCTGCAGCCCATGTTCACTGCTGGCTTCTATGCCAGGGTGACCTACTGCACTGACGAACGCTGAGTCAGCAACAGCGCCGACTCTCTCGCCCAGCCCCGTTCCTAAATCCTGGCTGGCAGAAGAAACCAACTGCTTGCTGCAGGGCTGAGTGTGTTCTTTGTCCTTCCAAAAGCCTTGAGCTTTGCTGGGTGGGGAAGGCAGATTGGGCACAGACTGGGAAGCTGCGATGTGTTTGGGAAGTTGTTCGCTGCTGTTCCGGTCCCTGTTCTGAGTACAATACTTGGTAGACACTGGTGATGGGATTTAGTGCTTTTATGCTTTGTTACTTTACTACAGGCTGAACCTATGCAAAGTGAGTGCAAGCAATTTCAGTTATCCTGTCATTATAAAATAAAAAGGGTGGGGAAAAGAGAAAACGAAAGAAAACAGATGTCTTTGCCTGGCAAAAGCTAGTTCCCTCTGAGCAGGTATGCTTTTTCCTCAATGCCATACAAACACACCTCAGTTCTCACATTAAATCTGTGTTTTGGGGATCATAGAAAATGATCTTCCAAATGGGGTATTTTGGCTTTTGTCTGTGGCTTTTGGAGGTATTCAGAAATTGAGATGAGGGATCTAAGTGCAGTCTACGAAGAACTTCTGAAGATGCCTTCATTCCATGGGCTGGTTTTGAACACCAAGTACCTGCTTTTTAGATACTGTTCCTGTAGCTTTAACTGTGACTAAATGAAGGAATTTGATACTTACATCTGTCCTGTATGAGAGTAAGCTGCTGTAGCTGCAACTTTTTCCCTGGATGGTCATGAATCTTAATTCATAAGGACAGATCATTATTCATGGTAAATGAGCTACAGAAATCCTCCTTTCTGTCATGCCCCTCCCTGATAGCGCAATGATCATTATTATGCTAAAAAAGTTAAGAAATATCCTAAACAAGCTGCTTATCAAGATGAGTCTTTTTGATGGACATATGTGTATAAGAGCCTGGTAAGTGTTCTTGTAGTGCTGATGTTCTAAGAACTTAAATGGGCAAGCTTTTTAGAAGGATGATGTCTTTATTAGATGACCAGTTTTATCTGGAAATCATGAATTTGAGACTCTCTGCATCCACGTTGCAACAATACTGCGTCTTCAATGCAATAATGCTCACGCTGTCTTTGCCTGTTGTTATTCATGCTGGTGTTTGGGTTCCTCCTCTAATTATGAACAATTAAAAGCACATTTTTATCACTTCAAACTGCACCTCTGTATAATTATGTGTGAGAATAAAGTCCTGATGGTGGCCCCTGTAGCCAGAGGCACGCTCACAGTACATGTTGCTTAGAGATTTCCTGTTTATGACTGTCCACAGTTCTCCTTGGTTTTTTTTCAGACATACTGTGCTTTTCTTAAAATTGGCTTGCAGGGTACTCCTCATCTCACAATTCATGCAATAGCATTGGGGCAGCAGAACATGCTGTAATTCCTAGCCAGTGTTTTATATTACCAGCTGATCTGCTCTTTCATAGAGAGGTGTCTGTTCGTGATTGTGCATGAACCTCCATTGGTGAGTGATGACTTCATCTGCTGGAAATGCGAGTAACCTAATTTTGAGTAACTTTTGGAAGAGTCATGACTACAGCCTCCTTTTGACTTTGATATGTGCAAGATTTTATGAAGTAAAGGAGCTAGGACTGCACTTTGCATATGCTAATTTGGGTCTTGAAAACAATCTGAGGAGTGCCACCAGGACGATCAGGGGGCTGGAGCACACCTCCTGTATGACAGCAGGCTGAGAAAGTTGGGGCTGTTTAGCCTGGAGAAGAGAAGGCTGC